>JAPQWV010000713.1:0-266000 GCA_027422505.1 Craterostigma plantagineum
AAGTATAAAGGATGCTCCTCATTAAAATAACGATTAGCTCCCCCTCAATTAAAGCTCATTTAAAAGTATTAATTGAAAAATGATATTTATCGTTTCCGTTCGTAAAATGCAGTTGAAAATTTTAAAACCATTTCAAGCGATGAAATGCATATCGAAAATGTACCATTTGACAAGTTTTGAAAGAAAATAGGTATATATTGTTTTTTACGAAACTCATATGCATATGTAAGTTTGAAATATACCTCAAACTTAGTTGTAGTAGCTCACACCTCATCCCTTTATCATGTACGTGGAGCCACTACGTCGAATTCCATACATGAGGAAATCTGCAAAACTATCGGAACTTTGGTACCCATTGTTGTATGGGTCCTCCCTTATTAGTAGATAACGATTTAAGCATAAAAGGTGTCAAATTTAAATGTTGTCCTAAATCATCCACTAATGAACCTTTCGGTACCCAAATTTGTTTGGGCTACCTAAACTTTGTGAAGAAACAGAAACCCATGTGGGAGTGATTTGACTCGGATAAGGCATTTCCGCTCGGGTGAAAGTGTGTTTCGGAGAAGGTTTAAAAATTTCTCCGAGGCCAAGCGCACAAGATGTTTCGTCGAATGAACCTTGACCGGATATTGCATGTAGGAAAATGAGCATATAGAGTTATAAGCATCTATCGCACATAAGTCGTATTTCCTAAAGTTAGAATTCACTCCTTTCACATTAGAATGAGAAGAATTTCGAAAATTATTTTCAAGTCTAGGCTTTTTAAATGAGAAATTAGTAGAATCATTTGAAGCACACGATGAAGTTTGTGCACTAGAGCTTGAAATATTTTCGGGAAAATTTTTCTTTTCGGGATCAGGAGAGGAAGGCTTTTGGTCTTTATCATTCCGTTTTGGAGCTTTACCGTTCTCCCATTTCCGTGGGACTTGTTCCTTAACTATAGAAAGTGTGGGACTTTTACTTTGATTTCAACTTTGGTCAAAATTGAAGTAGAATTAGTAAAAGTCGTTTCGATGGTAGGAACGAGATCATCCGTTTGCGTCCCTTTATCGTGTTTCGACATGGAGGAAGCTTTGAGATTAGATATCTCCGTTAGAAGTGTATTCTTTTCCGCTTCAAAATTCTTTCGTTCCGTTTTTAATGTAGAATTAAAATCCTCGATGTTCTTAAGAATATAAGGTATGTCAACGGAAGAAGAATTTTCAGAATGACGAGATTGGGCTTCCTTGGTCTTAGAAATCGCAAGAAGATTTTCTAATTGATTAATCTTAGAGTAGAGCTTCCCACGTTCTTCTCTTAAGAAAGCATAGTTAGTTTGAGCAGTGCTCTTCTCGACTTGACAGACGTCTAGACTCTTTCTCAATTCACTAATCTTAGAATTAGGTTTATCTATTTCGGCTTCTAGACTAGTGACCTTTTTGCTCTCAACGTCTAGTCTACACTTAAGGAGACTTTTCTCGTCTAAATTCCTAAGTAGACACTTATGGTTGTTGTGTAGCCTGTCCTCGGGTTCCTTCACTATCGAACTATGTTTCTCTAGTTGAATATGCTTAGTCTCACTAACATTCGAGCTCTTAGTTAGTTCATCTACTCTCGCACTAAAGCTCCTAAGCTTAGATTCGAGACTAACTATTTCCTCCTTAGACTTAGTTAATTCGTCCTCTAACTCTCTTGTACTTTTCCGCTCATTTTTCATGTTAGCATACCTAGTTTGTAAGGATTCTAACATGTTAAACAATGTAGAGTTAGGAATCACTGCCTCCTTAGAGGATGTGTTAGTTTCATCATCGTGTGCCAAAGCCAAGTGCGTCTTTTGTTCGGAATTTGTAGTCTCTTGCTTCTTTGAGCGTGACTTGGTCTTTGTGGACTTCTTCTTTAACTCCTTCTCCATTAATCGTAGTTGACGCCCAAACTCCTTCAGTTGTTCATCAATGTCGCAGCTAAAGTCGTCGGAAGTAGTATCCTCATATCGAGTAATTGAGTAGGTATCCATTTTGGTTTTTAAAATTTTTATTTATTTATTTTTTAAATTTTGTTGGATATTTCGATCGTTGACGTGTTTTGTGATTTGGAGGTTTTTAATATATTACTGATTAAAATATTTGGCTTTTAAAATTTCAGTTTCGAAAAGATTTTGGTTTATGGAGTTTGATTTAAAAAAATTTTGTATATACCAAAAGCTTTTTCAATAATGTGTCAATATAAGGTTACTGTTTTCGACCGAAACGTTTTTAATAAATTTTACGTATAGATTTACGGTCGTAAAAGTTCTGCAATTTGATAAAACGTCGTCGTTTTTGAGATGTTTAATATCTAACTCTTTAAAATCAGGTTTTTCGATCGCGAAAGATTTTGCGAGCGAAAAATAAGTTTTGCGACGACAACCTGTAAAAACAACTAAACAAAAATTTGCAATCGTTATATCACGTAAACGAGTGAGAGATCAATTAAATTGAAAGTTCTGGGGTTAATTTGAAAAATTAGGACTAGATCATAACTTTTCATGACTAAATCGAAAACTATTAGGGCTGAGATATAACTACAGGGACTGAAGTAGTATTCAAGGGACTTAGATTGCAATTTGCCTATTGATGTATATGTGTGTCTAGAGAAACGCGAGGAAGACGAGGCTGGACTGGGATTCACGATCGAAAAAAATTTCACACGATTTTTCGATCGAAACACTTTCTCGAGCAGATTTTCGATCGTAAACTGGGTTTTTCGCGATGACCCGAACTTATGCGCGTTGACCAAGTTTCTCGATCAAGTTTTTCGATTGAAATTCTCGTCTGCTTGCGAAGAACAGCGAAGAAAAAAAAAACCAGATTCGGATTTCGATCGGCGAGTAACAGCGAACGGATTCGGATTCTCGATCAGATTTCAGCGTGACGATGTTTCTCGCGTTGTAAAGATTTATCGATCGTGAACCAGATGACGAACAGAGAAGAATAGTTTCTTGAGCGAAGAACAAGGCTGCGGTTGAAGCAGTTTTTCGATCGAAAAAACTTTCTCGCCGATGAGTTTCTCGAGCGAAGATCGTTCGACGATGCAGCAGCGACGAGGAATTGATTGCATCGGCGAATTTCTCGATCGAAGAACAATGGCGACCAACACAATGAAGATCAAATGACGAACAGAATCGCGTGAAGAACAAAGTGTAAACAGGGAAACAGACGCGAGTGAAAAGCCAAGCAAATCTCGATCCAAGTACGAAATTGTTCGAATTCAGCCCGGGTAATTGACCGAAATGAAGCACTGAACAAGAACGAACAATTAATTTAACGAAATCAAAGCAAAATTGGTCGGATTTTTGACATTTCATGAAGAACAGTACAAAGAAGATTTTCGATTAATTCTCCAAATTTGCACAGAATAATGCTTCGATCGATCAGATTTTAGCACAGAGACGTTAGAAACACTCGATCGAACCGAACAAGAGCAAATCAAGGCAGAAATTAGAAGAATTGTTCGCAAAAAATTTAGCCGTGTTCAATATCTGAAAAAAAAATTCTGCAATTTTCGATCCTCAAAATTCGACCAACATATGTTTCGATCAATCGAAATTCAGCTTAAACATGTATAAACGAATCGAAGCCTAAAACATCAGATTATATCAAGTTTTGAAGGAGCAGATTGTAATCATCGAAGAACACTTTCGCAAAGTTGAAAAATCAGTTTCAAAAAAAATCAAAATTCAATCCAAATTTAATCCGAATCCTAACACGTTTGGCTCTGATACCGATTGTTAGGTCCTACGATTAACAACTCTATGATCCTAAGCATGAATTTTAAGTAATTCGATGATAATGATCGACATTGAGATTCGATCGAAAAACTCAAATATAGAACAAGAGAGAGAATTCGAGTAGAGTGAGAAAGTTAATATTGTTTCTCACTCTAGAAATTGAATTGCAAGCCTTTCGGATCAATTTCCAAAACTTTCTCTATTCAGCACAATTTGTTTACATGTATTTATACCAAACAAACTTGGTATAAATATCAAACTAGTCCTAAACTAAGGACAAATAAAAGAAAAGCCCCAAAATACAAGGACAACTAATGAAATCAAGCACAATTAAAATTTATACTCTACAAAAGCTGATAAGAGGATGGTAAGTAAATGTCAATTTGTTTATTGAATATGTTGAAATGGAATTAGTGAAGTTATTACGTGTTGTGGATTGAAATAAGTTGATTTGTGTATTGTGTTTTGGTGTCGCATAGACTGGTTTGAAAATTTTAGGCCTCTCATTCTATATGGGAGGTTCTGACGATTTCTTTTTGTCCTTTGAACGTTTTTCTGACTTGATTGATTGTTAGCAGGCGGATTTTAATGCGAAAAAGGCACCTAGTTCATCCATGTCAGACGCACAAGCTATCTATGAGGTTTCAGGAGGTTATACGAGGTTTCAAAACGTACCCGACATAGGTAATGCGTCAACCCTTCTTCAAGACACCTTCACAGCCATCCCAAAAATGTGCCAATAGCTACATGCCTTCTCAAAATGATAAGATACAAGAGGAGTTGAAGGTAACTCGAGCAGAGCTTGAAGTGTTGAAGAAGAACTACGCTGAGGTCAGTCAATTCTTAGAGTATTTGGGTTTTCGTAGAGAGTCACGGGTTCGGACGCGAACAACTTGGATACCGGCGATACGCAGACATGTGCCACTGCAGCGTCCCTGAACAGAAATGTTCGTCGCCACGATGACTTCCGGACGGTAGTAGTTCTGGCCACGGCTTGGCATAGTTATAGTATCTATCGGTTTTTATGTTGAGATGATTATTTATTTATATGTATCGGGCATGTAGACGTCCTTATTTTTAGTGGATTTTCGGCTACTTTGGATTTTTAATAAGTTTATATAGATCAAAATCCTCTCTGTATGGTATCAGAGTCATGGTGGGGGTATTAAGAAGTTGATGTGTAGTTTAACGGTCTTTATCAAATGAATTTAATGAGACGAAAAGATACTATTAAAAACAGTATTGAAGAGGAGTATGATCTCCCTCAAGATTTAGATAAATTAAATCGTTGGACAATTCCTAGGATAGATTATAAAATAATATGCGAATTAGGAACTTTCGAGAGATTAGGCTTGAAACATGTAGTTAAAACTACTGAAGAAACAATTTGTTTAAATAATGAAGAAATGTTTATTAGACTTCTAAGTAATACAGACTTCGAAAAATATAGAATAAACCATAAGTTTACTCATATTGGGTTAGTTCAGGTAGCTTTTAAGCCTTTGACTTTAGAAGATTTACTAGAGAGTTTTATAGCAGCTCTTAGAGATGGTAGAAATCTCGACTGGAAACAATCTCTTATGGGAATAATTCAGTCTAGCCTTTCCCATGGCCCAGTTTATTTTAATGTTTAGAGTCTCCAATTATCATTGACCGACGTCAATATATTTGATGCCATGACATTAAATGTCAAAACTCACGGATAAAATTATGCTCCAGGATCGGAAGTAATATGTATTTGTTATAAGATCTATTATAAGCCTTTATATACGATTAATCCACAATGCAAAATCGTTGATAAACCCATCAACGAAACTGTTCTCGTAGAAACTAATTTTAGTAGATCAAATATTACAACTAGAATATCCATAAAATGGAAAGAAATACAATTTCCAGAAAACTGGATTGCCGAAAGAGTTATGCCTCCTCGACTCAAAATTAAAAATAATCATACTCAAATAATGCAAACAACATATGGAACTGTTCAAATACAATTCGAATAAAATCAAAGATCTATCAAAACTCCTAAGTCTAAAATGACTAGATCTGCCTCTTCTCATTATCATATATCACCATGTGATTATTTGATATGGTCTCCTACTAGAGCTTCGACCTCTCAAATTAGAGAATCTAGCGATTACCTTCAAAATAAAGTAGAAGAATTAAGACTTAATTCCGATAATATAGTTCACGGAGTCTTTAAAAATCAAGACGGGGAAATAACCGACTCAGAAATGGATTTTCATGTTTTAATGGATTCAAAACCCAAAAATTGATTTTAGTCCGGGTTCACCGGCAAGAAAGAAAATTCAACAGGAATTTAATTTACCCAAATGGGAACTCTTTCGAAAATGGTTTTTTTGAAAGTTTTAATAAATAAGATAAAGTTATTATCCAAGAAAAAATTTACAATGATTTGTCAAAACAAAATGAAATGTTACCTTTTATTCCATGGTTTTTGACAAAATATTTAAAAAAATATGATTTCTGTTCTTGAAAGAAATTATAAGCTTTCAACGGAGAAAACTCTGAACTCAATCTATCCTCCTCAAATCTAGTTTCTAAATGGGAAAAGAAAATAAAGTTAGATATTTTAATGCTTTTCAAAAATTATTTGAAAACGATGCACTTACGGTTGCTATTAGTCATATTAACTGTCTTTTACAACAACAAAATTATACAAATATGTATGTTATTGTTTTAGGAAAAGTTAATAAAGCTTCTCCGGATGTTCAGCCTCTTCTGAAATTATTGAATTGAAATTAAAATCAATTTCTCGTATTGAAAATCTACTTGAAGAAAAGTTTAAGAATCTTAAGCTTAATATTTTAAGTGAAGAATTTGAAGACCAACTTGAAAATTCTGATAATATTCAAAACATATTTAATGAAGAAATTAATAAACTCAAGCATACAGGATATGCTAATAGGCCAATTGAAAGTTAATATTATTACCCTAGGCCAACTCCTCAAGACATCTTGTTCGAAGAACAAGAATTTATGCTCAATAATTCATATAGTGGTAGAAGTATATACGAGTGGAATTTAGGCGGCATACCGGAAGACAAATTTATAATTCATAGGATGCTTATATTTGCAAAGCTAATCATAATAGTGATATAGTTGTTGCTAAAATGATAGTCGCTGGCTCTACTGGTCAGTTAAAAGGATGGTGGGATAATTATTTAACCCAAAGAACAAGACGATATTTGTCAAACCATGAAAGAAGAAAATGGTGAACAAGTTGACAACTTTTTTTGTACACTGTGTGTAAATAATATTGAACATTTCACAGGCCGATAATTCTGAAAATAACAGAACTCTTCTACAAAATCTTAGATGTAAAACTCTTACATCCTTTAGAAGGTATAAAGATACCTTCCTTAGTCGAGTCACGGAACTCCCTGAGTCAAATAGTACTCACTGGAAATCTACATTTACAGATGGCCTACCTTCACTCTTCGCAGAAGAGTAAGGAACAACCTTAGAAAAGGAGAGTCGAGTATCGATTATAATAACCTACGGAAAACTCTAGGAACTTGTACACAAGAAGGTTTAGCCTATGTAATGAAATAAAGTTAAATAAACAAGTCAAGAGATATTCTCTAATTGAAAAGAAACAATTAGGAGAATTCCGTTGTCAATTTGGATGGAAAACCCTAGCCAATCTCGTAAAGAACATAAAATTAAAAAATTATTCTTCTAAACTATATGAAAGAAGAAAACATCGAAAATCTAGAAGAAGAGAACAAAAACTGTCAAAAGATAATAAAAATTATCAATACAAAAATAAATTTCCTCCAATTGTTTGCCGAAAATGCGGTAAAATTGGTCATAAAGCAAAAACTTGTTGGACTAAAAAGAAAATTAATAGTTTGGAAATAGATAATCAATTAAAAGAAACATTATCAAAAATCCTTTCAGAAACTGATAGTGAATCATCTTCCTCGAACGATGAAAATAATAATATCATCGAAGAAATCTAGTCAGAATCTGATGAATGTCAAAATTGTCAAATAGGACAACCATGCTCTAAGAATTTAGATAGTTCAGAATCAGAATTAGAAGATAATAATTTATATCAAATTATATCTCAATTCCAAGAAATCAATGTTCTGGACAATAAAGAAACAGTTGATCCAGATTTAAAAAATCTAATCTTTAAAAGAATAATTCAAAAAGAGGAAGAAAATTCTAAAGAAATAATTCTTAAATCTGAACCTTATAGTATGTGCGAAGTGATGAAATTACTTCATAATAAAAATTAATTTAATAAAACCGAATTTCTTTCTAATATTAGAGATTTAACATCAGAAATTTCATATCTCAAAACTGAAATTAAAAAATTTAAAATTAAGCCATACAGACTTAGAAAGAAGATTTTCTAAATCGGAAAAAGGAAAAGAAATTGTTGAAGAATCTAAAGCTTACGAAGGATTCGCCAATATTTCCGAAAGTATCGAAAATGATAAATAACTTTCAGCACTTGAAGTTATTCGTCTCAAAAACTGTTAGTGAAAATATTACTACTTATTGACGGAAATTTTCGAAAAAAAATCTTATTGCATTAATCGATAGTGGAGCAGATATTAACTGTATTCAAGAAGGAATAATTCTTACTCAATATCGACAAAACAGCTCACTTTCTTAGCTCTGCAAGCGGATAAAAGTTGCAAATTAATTAGAAAATTCCTAAGGCCTTATTTGTAAAAATAAGGTCTGTATTCCTACATCATTCTTGCTAATCAAGAATATTACGAACCAAGTAATTCTTGGTACTTCATTCCTTAGAAAAATATTTCCCAGTAGAATATTGATGAATATGGATTTAAGGAAGCTTTGAAAATAAAGAAGTGTACTTTGAATTCATTACCGAACCTTTTTCAATGATTCTTAATGAAATTAAGGATTCCATTCTTACTAAGGAAAAAGAAAATCAAGTATTACCTTAAGCATGAAATTAGTATACTTACAATTGATGATAAACTTGAGATTCCTAAGTTACAAGAAAAAAAAAAACTAAATTATTACATAATGAATTTACGTTGCAAATATGTAACGATCTTCCAAATGCTTTTTGGAATAGAAAGAAGCATATTGGTTCTTTACCCTATGAAGAAGATTTTTGTGAGAAAAATATTCCAATTGAAGCTCATCGATGTCAAATGAATTCTGAAGTATTATAATTATGTGAAAAAAGAAATAGCTTCTCTTTTACATAAAGGTTTAATGCAACCTTCAAAATCACCTTGGTCGTGCACTGCATTTTATGTTCATAATCATGCCGAAAAGGAAAGGGGAGCACTCAGGTTAGTTATAAATTATAAAGCCTTAAATAAAGTTTTGAAATGGATTAGGTATCATATTCCAAATAAAGGGAAAGATCTTTTGAATCGATTATTTAATGGCATTATACTTTCAAATTTTGATTTAAAATCAGGATTTTGACAAATTCAAATAGCTAGAAAAAGATAGATATAAAACGACTTTTACAGTCCCAATTGTACAATTTGAATGGAACGTTATGCCTTTTGGTTTAAAAAACGCTCCTACTGAATTTCAAAATATCATGAATTATATTTTTATTGCTTATAGTAATTTATTATCGTTTATATTGATGATATTTTAGTCATCCTAAAGATATTGAAACTCATTTTAAACATCTTGATATTTTTAAGAAAATTGTGGAAAATGGATTGATTATATCCAGTACAAAATGGTCTTATTTGAAAAAGGAAATGTTAATCCTATTAATAGACGTATTGAGTTTGCGTCTAAATTTCCTGATCAAATTCTTGATAAAGCTCAACTTTAAAGATTTTTAGGGAGTCTTAATTACATTGCTCCTTATTGCAAAAATCTTGAGACAGATACATCTATTTTATATGATAGATTGAAGAAGATTCCTTGCCAGTGGACAAATAGTCACACTGAAACAATTAAGAAAATTAAGAATAAAGTTACGCATCCGCCATGTCTTATGCTTCCTAACCGTAACTGCAGAAAATTGTAGAGACTGATGCATCTGATTTAGGTTTTGGAGGAATCTTAAAACAAGTTTCTCCAGAAGATAAGAAAGAATATTTAGTCAGATTCCATTCAGGGAAATGGAATAATGCACAAAAGAATTACGCTACTATAGCTAGAGAAGTACTTGCTATTGTTAAGCGCGTTCTTAATTTCAAGATGCTTTATATAATCAGACGTTTTTGATAAAAATTGATTGTCAAGATGCAAAATTTATGTTTCAGAAAGATTTTAAACATGATGTCCCTAAACAAATGTTTGCGAGATGGCAGGCTCATTTAGCCCCATTTGATTATGAAATTATTTATAAGAAAGGAAGTGATAATAGTGTTCCTGATTATCTAACTCATGAATGTTCATGAATTTTGCAGATGTCCCAATATGGGAGAAACTTCCCCTCTAATAGAGGTGGAAGATGTGGCAAGAACATTATTGCTCAAATGGGCAATAAAAGCTTGTTAAAGAAAATTTCTCAGTGTCTCAAGTAATTCTTTGATCAGCGAAGATCAAATCATAAAGAATTTCTTGAATTCAAGAAGCAGAAATCTAAGTCTTCTAATGAAGGGACTTCTGATGAACCTTGGACTTTAATGTCGAGGTATTAGAGCATCATATGCTGCCACGTTTTACAAGATAATTTTGAAAATATTCTTAAATCCAAAACGTGTGATTTCGAACATTTTACTGCAGGAAATTCCCCAAAACGCTTTGAAAAGAGGCTATACCTTTAACCAAATTACTTTCAAGCAAACTTTTTTTACCTGAAAATGGGCTATTCACCCATTAAATGATAGAGAATATTTTCATCCAGAGTAAAACATTTTGGTTCAATTTAATTATTATGATTATATTGACGCTTTTTATAAAGTGTTTTTATACCAAAATGAAAGTAAGAAACATTCTTGGTGGATTAAATTTGCTGATGGTTATAAGTCTGAAATTCCTAATTGGTTTTATCAATGGTGGCTTTCGTATGGAGCGTCGATTGAAATTCTTAAAGAACCCTTATTTGGAAATTATATCAAGAATGGGTTAAAATTTCTCCAAATCTTATAGAAGCGGAACATAAAAGAGAATGTATTGAATGAATGGCTTCTTTACATTTTTATATTGAATTTAGTATTCCTTGGATTTGGAAATGGACTCTAGAAGTGGGTTATACCCAACAAAAAATCTCATGTCTTAAACGAAATTTTTATATAAATTTTGGAAAAAGATGATTCGAAAAATGCTACTGGCGAATATGAAAGTCAGCAGACCATCGATAAAATCGAAGAGAAAATTTCTCAATAGAAAGAGATGATTAATAATATTCAACAAAGGGAACCCCTGAGTCCTTTTGAAATAACTTCGAGAAGGATAAATATTCAGACTGGAAAAATGAAGACTGAAGAAATTGTTCAGGCTTATTTCGATATATGAAAAAATATATTGCCAAAAATCTCGGCGTGGATGCTTCCGTTGATTTTTCAATGGAAACTTCATCTAAAGATGATGAATTTTTCCTTGGTGGAGAAGGGCAATGGTCGATGACGCAATTGATCTCGTCAAAGAGGCAGTACTCAAGAAAATCCAAGAAAAGGATAAGAGATAATTGCCCCCTTTGTCCACTTACGAACGAAAAAAGATACTTTAATAAGTGAAGATAATTACGAAGACTTTCAAGGTAAAGTTGATTACTTTAATAAAGCGACAAAACATCGTTGTTTATCCTTTAAAAAGGAACGGCCAGCATTTCAAGAAGGTGGAACCAGCTCATAAAGCAAGAACAAGAGTCGAAGAAATTCTTTGGCGAATAATTGATGTATACTATGCACTTCGTTTTGTCTTTAAATATGGCCTTAGGCCATATACTCTGTACGCGTTTTCTTACGCTCTCTTTTCTCCTCACTTTCCCTCTCCTGTAATTCCCTCCATTGTAAGATATTCTAAGAAATAAAAGCTGAAGTTTCTCCTACGATTTCTCTTTCAAGTATGTTTTATAGTTCGTTTGTACATATTTATCTTTAGTCTCGTTTAGCTTAATGGTAGACTAATCCCCTACGTTAAACTACACCAAGATGCCTTAATACTTTAATCATGGTCTTATCATATTGTGTATATATATATATATATATATTATATATATATATATCTCTTTATATGATGTACTTTTTATTTTCTTTTATAAAAGTTTTATAAAATAGATTGAAAGAATTAAATTTTGGATAAAAGTTGTAATAAAATTTTCTTTAGTTAATTCTATATCGGCTCTTGGCGTTGTCCGTGTTGCGGAAAGGAAGGAGTTTGCGTGCGTTGGCTGTTATCGATTGAATTAATTGAATGAAAAATTTTATTATGTAAAAATCCTTGTATTCGATGATTTAGTTCATCACCAAAAATATTTTTCCTGTTTTTGATTTATGGTATATCGGCTGGACTACCTTTGAAGCAAACGGGATTAAACTGTTTACAGCTTGATAACTGGTTCGATAGGTTTAACAACGCCATGTACCATTAATCGTCTTTTTGTAAAGTTCTCTAATTTTATGTAAATATCAACAGATCCTAAGATTAAATAAAAAAGAAAAATTGAACTTACCGACTACGTTTATAGTCAGAAACACAGTCGGAAAATAAATAACGATGGAAATATTAGTCGGAACGGAGGACCATTGCCGACTACAAATACTGTCACAAAGTAGTCGGTAATTTCCGACTGCAATCCCAGTCGGTTAGTCGGAAAATGGCGACTAATGTATAGTCGCAGCGTAGTCGGCAATTGACGATTACGATTTTATTCACCTTAGTCGGAAAACTTACCGACTACGCCTCGCGGTTGGACGTGGTCGGAAGTTGCGAGTGACCGACCACAGCTCACATAGCGACTACTACATTAGCGACCTATGTTAGTCGCTAAATTAGTCATTAGGTTGTTTAGTGACTACATTTTTCAGTTTACCGACTACGATATGTAGACTGTAATTAAGGTTTTTTTTTGTAGTCATATAACCCCATTGGTCCATGCTCTGCTACTCGCCGTCGTGCTGGTGAGATCTTTTGTTTGACTTATTACCTTTTATCTCGTGAGCTTTTTATTGTCATTTATTTTTTTTGCATAAAACTCGAGCTTTATCAACTATAATCGAGCTTGATTTCGTAATAAATAAAGCTCGACAAACTCAAGCTCGATAATAGCTCGACCCTAGAACTGTGCAAGTTTGGCAAAACATACCCCTCATGTGCGAAATCATGGGCCACATTTTACTTTAGGCCCAATAAGGCCCAAAAATGAAAATTCTAAGGAAAGGTTTAGTCCTTTTTTCGAATTATATACTCCCTTGGTCCCAGTAATTTATGGACATTTGGGGTGTGACGCAGTTTTTGAGAAACTGAATATTTTAATAATATGGTACAATTAAAAGGTAAAAAAATGTATATTTTGACACATCTTTTAAGAATATTTAATTTTTTTGTGGTGGTTTTTTACTAAATATGAAAATGTACAAAAGATGTGGGACGCCCGAATTAGTAAAATGTACAAAAGAAACGATAGTGGGACGAATGGAGTATTATTTTTTGGGTGATATTTGCAAAACCAAAGGGACGAAAAGTGTAATTAGCAATTCGGAAGGAGAATCATCCCTCCCAAACCCCCTCGTCAAAACCCTAACGGCGGAATATCGTCAGGCGATTGGGAAAATTGAGTTTCTTGTCGACTATGGAACAGCTGCAGAAGGCGTATCGCAGCGCAATGTCTCAGGCGCAAGAGTCAACGGCAAAGCTCAGCTCATTAGCGTCTTCGTTGGAGAAGAACAAGTCAATTGATCCTCCTTCGTCTTCTTCGTACATCGCTACTGATCAATCGGGCGTGTTAATCACTCGATCGCCTAGGTATATGAAAGCAGCCCCTTTTGTCTCGTATATACTACTGTTCGGCTTTAATTTCTCAATTTGCTTTGCCTCGTTTTGGCATAATTATTAATTCTTTTGCACTGTCATTGCAAGGAATAATCTGTCGTGCCCAGATTAATTTATGTAGGTTTTCATCGTTTTTAACTAATATTTGAGTTCGGCCTCGTAAATTTTTTGGGGTGAGAGGGGAAATTATGCCCTCAGTTTTACATTCATGCGTTAATGGGTGAATGTTCTAATATCAAGAACTATGGCATGGTAGTTCAGCTATCAAGAACTATGGCATGGCAATTCAGCTCTCCACAAAACTCCAATGTAGGCCGATGGTGTGTTTTGTCGAACATATACTAAATATTCTTGCCATCACTGTATACTCATGCTGCCTTTGCTTGAATAGATGGTTATTATCTCTTGTTAATTGACTCAGATCAAGTGAGTTATTATAACTTTGCAAGCATTTGCTTACTGAAACAAACTTCATAAAGTGATGTTTGAAGTTTGATTAAAGCATGTTGGACGGGATTTCAAATGGACTCGCGCATAGTATTATTAGTCCTAACCCATTCATCCTTTGGTTTGAATATGTTTGTGGGGATCAGGCTAGTGTTTTGGGCAATGTGAATGATATTTTCAACCATTTATTTTCTTGAAGGAATCTAGTCTCGCTGTGGACTTGCTCGAAGCTCTGTGCTATCTTCTTTGTCGCTGGGGTTTTCTGCGGTTACACATTGAAGCGACGAGTGCGACGTTGGGCCTCGAAACTCCTCCGAAGGTTGAAAGACGATTAATAAGTATTTAATTCTTAAGACTTTTGTTTGATGTTTTTTGTAGGGCGTGCAAAATTTGTTTCTTACCTCATATACATATATATTGCGATTGTATATCATTGAGTACTGCCTGGTCCATGACTGTTTATTTAGACGATGAACATGAACGCAGAACATAAACTCAAGACAAACAAAGTAGAAACCACATGCTTGTGTTACTTTTTTGTTCTTTTCTATCTGATACCATTTCTGTCCTCTGCGTTGAATAATGAAGTGTTTTTCTTCTTAGTTATGGCACCTCATTTTTCCTTTGGATGGATTCCCTTTTGTGTCACATGCTGTGTTTTCATCGTTTCTCATATGTGTTGGAGCTTAGTGACTGCACCGTATCTTTGCTTTAATCATCGAATAGCATAAATTTCTCTCTTCTTTTTTTTTTTTTACATTTTTATTTTTGGTAATGAATCAAGATTTGAGTGTGTAATAATTGACTGCCTCTTCGTGGATGAGACGCACGTGGTCACAAAGCTTGTCGAGTCCATATGGGCCGATAATTAAATATTATGTCATGTATATTATTTAATTGTAGGAGTTCTATTAGCTTTGATTTTAAGTTCACCTAAGTCTCTAATGATTGGAGGAGATTGTAAAAATTAATTTGCATCACTATGTTGATATACATTATATATATTCGAGGAGGATAACGAAGCTGAAAATGAAGTAAACAGCACATGACTGGCTGTGTTGGCATTTAGAAATGCGCAAAATGAGGTTACCTCATTAAATTGTTAATATATTCATTACACTTCAACTAAGTTCAGTCTTTTAAGTTAATATGAACATGAACATCATTATTCATTAGTGGGAGGATGTTAGATTGTATTGACTAATCTTTTCGATTTGTACTCTTTAGCTTAAGTTCACTTGAAGTTGAATTATGACGTCGTGTGGAGATGTCATGATCTGACCACTTCAATTTAGATGTCTTGTTACTATAGAGTAAGGAAAATGATATTGTTATAGTTTCACTTTTTTTAATATTAATCATGCATTAGAATGGAATCAAGAAAGCCATTGTCTCTTTCATTAAGAAAGTCCTTCAGCTTCACCCAAAAAGCTCACACATGTTATAACAGAAATAACTAATGGATCTAACAACCCCATAATTGGAATCGTAAATTTCACAATTAGAAGTCATCCGCCTAATTAAAAATTTATAAATTATCAACAAATAACGACAATCCCTTTTCCTTGAAGCTATGCCGGCTAATAGATATAATACTGGATTGCTATTCACCGCCCCCTTTGTCCTACTCACCGCCCCCTAAAGGGCTGAAAAAAGACGATTTTGCCCTTTTGAATTTAAATTTCTATTTAAAGTCCTTTTCTATACAACACTTTTGATATCACAATCACACATCCAAATCAGAGTCAAACATAACCAAAAAAGTCGCAATGAATCGTCTATTTGGGAAAGGGAAGGTCAAAAGAAATGGTCTATTGGCACGGATGGTAAGCAAATTCTCGTAAATTTCGTTCGTATGGGCATGAATTCTCGAACATCGATCGAATTCGATCGAAAATTTTCGGCCAGACCGAAGCATAATTTCGGTCCCCACAAGGGGTGACCGAAAAACAATTTCGGCCACTCCTTGTGACGGCCGAAAAAACAATTTCGGCCACTCCTTGTGACGGCCAAAAAACTCCTTGTGACGGCCGAAAAAACAATTTTCGCAGAATAGTGCACCCTATACCTCGACGGGTCTGTTGGCATGACCGCCTTATGTGGCATACTCATCGGCGGCGGTATGAGCTGCACGTATCCCAGCTGGCGCAACACCCTCGAGGGTGCGTAGGGCTCCACGATGTCGCGATATCTACCCAGCCCACGAAAACAGTCCTCAGGTGCTGCGCCGCTGGATCGGGACCGTACGGCAACCAAGCAACCTGATAATAGTTCGCAATTTTTATTAGCATATTGTCGTGAATATAGAATATAAATTGTCAATATACCTCGCTCACAGTCATCATGTCTAGCTGATGGCGGATCTCAATCAAGCGGTGGCCCGTCCGCTCGTACTGAGATACGGACCACATGCGTGATCTGGCCAGGCTCCACATGATGGGGTAGACGGTATGGGCGGAAGCATGAGAAGTACTCGTAGATCCACGCCTGTAGTAACGACAGGCACCCAGCTAAACCCCTTGCATCCGCTCGGCTTGCGAGGCCAAGCTGGCGATAGAGGTAAGCAAGAGCGGCCGAACCCCACGAGTAATGACTGGCAGATGGCAGCGAGCGGTAGAACTCGTGCATGATGTCGGGCTTCACCCGGTTCCCGCTCTTGTCGACGAACAGCATCGACCCCAATAGAATCCACAGCCAAGCGATGGCCTGGAACTCTGCCGGCCGACCCACCCGCATCCTGTGCATCACGTCTTTCGATGCAACCCCACCGCCTCTCCAAAATCCCCTCAGCACGTCTGCGGAGACGCCCATAATCTCCCTCGCCGCGATCTGCTGGTCGCCGGCGTCCGGTGTGTCCGATACCATCGTCCCGTCGATCGGGATACGCAGAATCTGCTCGACGTCGTGGAGCATGATTGTCATCTCCCCCCACGGCATGTGGAAGGTGTTCGTGTCGGGGTGTCAGCGCTCCACAAAGCGCACAGAAGAGGCTGGTCCAAGTGTACCAGCATGGCATCTGTGAGGTGTAAAAGGCCTGTGCCATCGATCTCGCTCTGCGTCTCCGGCGGGAATTGTAACGACCCGACTTCCTAGATACGTATTTTGGCGGATTTTCGCAGCGTAAGCAGCGGAAAGCCCATTTAATTAAAACTTTTAAAACATAATAGTATAAATATGTTCAATGTCTAAATCCATAAGTCCAAACACAAACACATTTTTATTTATTGACTCGAAGCCCAAGAAGTACACGCCCAAATTTAGAAACACAAAACACAAACTCGTTCCACAGGTCGCGTCCCATGTACTGCGCCGCCCTCAAAATTCCGTGGAGTCACCGCCATCAGCCGCCTTACCTACACACGTAAACCCTGAGCTTTTGCCCAGTAGATGAAAATATGCATGAATGCAAATGCTCTCACATCCCAAACCCGGCACCTCACAAATGCACGCTCGACATCTCATACGCTAGTTCCTATTTCAACTTTAACTCATAAATAGGGCCCTAGGCTAGACTCGAAATCCACGCATAAAATGTCATATAATGTCATGATAGTACGGCTCCATCTCGGTCTCAACCGTAACTATAACAATGACAAGTGGTAACGGCCCCATCTCGGTCTCAACCGCACCTTATTGACAAGCGGCCCATCTCGGTCTCAACCGCAAGCGCTTCAGCGAATCGTATCCTGACAACTAACATCGATCACTTTGCCCCACTCATCTACACTACCGTGACCCCACACGATTATAACTCCTCTCGTACCACGTGTATGCAAATGACATGCAAATAAAATGCAACATATCACCACGCAACATATAAAATGTAATGTATCGGCCCGAGGTATTAGCTCGGCCCGATCTCGAAAATCCTCATACACCAAATAATTTGGGCCCGAAGCCCGCGTTCTGATTTTTATCGGCCCGAAATCTTAACCACCAAAAGTCTCTCCGGAATTTCACTAAGAGTTACCAAAATTTAATCATTTTCAATTTAAGACCCTAATTTCACAATTGGTCCATATTTTAATATATTTTCAAATTATAACGTCCAATCTCAAAATATCACTTAAGTTCCCAATTTAAAAATATATTTCTGAATTTTACATTTAAAAACCCCAAAATTTCATAATTTACTTTTTAGGACCCGAAAGTTTTCCTAAGCTTCAGATCTACCCGAATCTTTAAAAATTTCAGATCTGCCCCAAAATCTTTATATTTCTTTAAAAATCTACCTTGTTCGGAACTTTACAACACAAACTCCCTGAATTTTGTAAAATTTCGATTAAGTCCTAAAATTTTAAAAATAACTATTTTATACGGCTGTTTTGCGACAGTTTGGGATTTCTCAATGATCACAAGGTAAACGATGTCCGATGGACTTGAAATTTTAACCACAGATAAAGGACTTACATAACATGATTCTGTACAAAGGGATTTCTAGTCCGAGGTCTAGATTGTGAGATATGAATTTTTGAACCTCTTGGCCGAAATGGATAAATAAAACCCTAGAAAACACTAATCCTCCCCAAGTTTTGTTCTATCCTCTTAACCACAATTCCTCTAACTCTATTCTTATTTTTCATAAACCTAAACTTCATAAAGATTAAGGTATTAAGCTGGCCGAATTTTAGCATGTAAGCATCATCACGAAAATCATACAAGAAATTCACGTTTAGCACATAAACACGATAAATTCGAAAGAGATCATGCAATCACGTAAAATTCACGGATTCAAAACTTGTTTACGTGCGTAGGTGATCTTCACCTACCTTAAATTCCGGAGATAACTACACAACGGGTTGTTTCGATGTGATCCCGACCCTAGAGTTTCGATCCCGAGCTCCCGAAGGTTTTTCTCCTCCTCTCTTTTCTCCTTCTCTTCTTTCTCCCTTTTTCCTTTCTTTTTCTTTCTCTCCTTTCTTCCTTTTCTCTCTCACTCTCACGCCTCTCCTCTCCTCTCTTTCTATTCTTTTTAGCTTATTTATTCTTATTTATCTTCATGTAATATTAATTGATTAGGTGTATTAAGTGGTATATTAGTTAGGTTATTTTGTCCTCTTTCCATTATAGAGATGCATGGAGGTGGCTTGATTGTTAGATCTTGTCTCCATACTCACATGGAGATGGATGGAGGTGCATTTATTAAGTCAAAGATCTTGTTTTATTTACCACACTCACAGGGAGGTGAATTGAAATTATTTTATTTATTTTTCCCTTACTTAATTTTAGCCATAATAATTTTATTATTATTATTATTGTTATTATTATTTTATACTATTGGGCCAAAATTCCTAACCTCTAATCTATCTCTCTCACATTTGGGCCATTATTCTCCATTTGGCCCAAAAGTATTTCGGCCCCTTTTTAAATTATTCGGATCCAATTCTAAATTCTTGGCTCGGCACGGAAAGAAATCGGTGTATGTTCGAATCGACTTCACACATTCCAAATATTATTAAAATAATCCCGCATAAATTTTACCGGCATTACAGGAATTGGCAGTACCACTGCTACAGCGACCGAAGCACTAACGCACGCTGCTCGCACTTCAGCAGGGGCCTCTCCTCCTCACCCATCCAGATGCGGGGCGCGATGTGCCCCAAGTAACTAGGGATCACCTCGCCATCTTGTGGACCACCTGGCTGTGGCCCCTGCACCCTCCAGGAATCGTCATCTACGACCCTGGAGCGCTTGCTCCCTATTTTATTTTTTACGAATACCCCATAAATAAATTTTGGTACGTATATTAAGACACGACATCGCAAGTCAGTTTATAATGGAGAAGCCTGAGGAGACCGACATCGCATCGTCGTCGGATGACTCAAACGATGCCGCATCGTAGGGTACCTCCTCATCCGCATGCGGATCGTAATCCGTATATACGGAATGAGAATCACCCGCTCGCTGCCGCCTCTCCTCCTCCCGTTCCCTACGAACGGATGCATCAACGTCCGCGCGCCCTCGTATGACGCTCTCCAGATCCCTCCAACGGGGGGGATCTGCTGCTCCCTCCGAGTAGGGACTTCCCACCCTTGGCCTGCAATTAGATATTTATTAAAAATAAAAATACAAAAAATGCACGACTGAAACCTAAATTCGGCCGGACCATGACCGACCGAAATTCGACTTCGATCCGACTACGGCCGGCCGAAATCTAAGTTCGGTCGCCGAGGATCCGACCGAAATCGGATTTCGGTTGTGACGGACCCGACCGAAACACGATTTCGGTCGGATCCACGGCGACCGACGGACGATTCCGGTCTGCCATGTCATGACCGAAATCGGATTTCGGTCGGTCCTGACTCGACCGAAGTTACGTTTCGGTCGTGACTTGGCCGGCCGAAATTTCGCTTCGACTGTGCCGTTTTTCGCCCTATTTTGCGTCCGATCGACCATTTTTCAGCCTATTTCCACCCGTTTTCGACAATCTATCTACGTACGAATGAATTTTACGACAATTTTCTTACCAATCGTGACAGCACCCCCTTTCCCTTCCCTTTCCTTGTCGTTGATCCATTGCGATTTGCAAAATTCTCTGTTTTTTTGTCTGATTTGGATGCGTGATTTGAGAAGTGTTGCGTAGTAAAGGTCTTTAAATAAAAATTCTTATTTTTTATTATATTTTACCTTTTTAAATTAATTTAAATAACATAGGGGCAAAAACGTCTTTTTCCAGTCCTTTAGGGGGCGGTAACAAGTAAAAAGGGGGCGGTAAATAGTAACTCCCATATAATATTGAGTTGGTTAGTATTTAGTTTACAAACATGTTATACCAATAAAGTGTATATATATATATATATATATATATATATATATATAGAGCAATTTTATGTGTGCACCTTATGTGAGCACCTTATGTGGGCACATGTTGATGTGACACCGATTCGTGCCATTTCAACATTCCACATCGGCATCTAAGGTTATTTCGTCTTATTTAACACCTTCTAGTTGCTATTAATCGACACTTCGGATGCTGATGTGACAAAATGACGCCTTACATAACATTTACATGTCAATGAAATATATCGCGTTAATATCCACATCAGCATTCGAAATGTCAATTAATAGCACCTAGAAGGTGTTAAATAAGACGAAATAAACTTAGATGTCGATGTGAGATGTTGAAATGACACGAATCGGTGTCACATCATCAGGTGTCCACATAAGTTGCTCACATAAGGTGAGCACCATAAAATTCCGCTATTTATATACATGTAAGTTAATCATCCATCCTAATCATTCCAAGTCAACCCATCCTTCATCTCTAAGACTGCGTTTGGATTCTGAACGAAATCGCTTGATTTTAAATTATGAATTTCGTAATCCTATTTTCGAATCCAAATTCAATGTTTGGCGAACATTAGGATTTCGAAATTCGGATTTCAAAACAGAGCTTGATTCAAGCTCGTCGAACTCGATTTCTAACTTTTTCTAAAACAATTTAAAAAAGTACAAAATAAAATAAAATAAAATAAAAATCATGATTAGTATAAAAAAGAAAAAAGAAAAGCTCGTGAGCCAGCTTGCGAGCTCTCGAGTGCGCACGAGTGTGCTCCAGCTGGCACATTACCGAATCCATGACGAGCCCGAGTCGGCTCATCGAGCTTGCGAATTGGCTCGACTCATCGTCCACCCCCTAATAATTATTATATATTATTATTAACAATTACAAAAAAACTCGTTTCGTGCTCAGCTTTGGAGTTCGAAAACGGACATTTTGACACGGATTTTCAAATCTGACGAATTATAAGAGTTTGGATTTTCCCTCGGATTTGGGCGAAATCAAAATACAAATCGGTGCGATTGCCAAACGGAAGATTTGGGCGAAATTCGGATTTCAAATCGAAATCCGAAACCCAAACGGGCATAAGTTCATTTCATCGCATTTTCTAAATCTCAAACAAACAAAATATAGTTACTCCAAACTCCAAACATGTGGCAACGAATTTATTTATCGTTTTATACATAATGATATCGATAAACACCACAAAGAACTACTACAATTACACGATCTTAAATCATATACTGTCGAATGACGATACAATAATGGCTCTCAAGAATGAAAAAGAAGAAGAAATGCCTTTAAGTGAATGTCAAACATATCGGTCAACGTTCCACGTCAGCGACATAAAACTCTACCAATTCGTCCAACGACAATTCGTGCATGTGGTCGTCGGCGTTTTCGAGCATCCAAAGCAAGTGTTCGAAGAGGACAACCTCACAGCCCACTGTAATAGAATCGCCGCTATCTCCGCCAGCGTTTTTTGTATTAGGATTTCTTCGCTGGACAAGCCCTCGAAATAAGGGGCTTTCCACCACGTCGGAGGAGATGAGGTACCTCCGCCGCGATTTCCCGACGTAGACGGCCTTAAGACTCTTTCCGGGAAGATACTCCTCCTCCTCTTCGTCGGTGGCGGCGGGGGAGCTCCGGCGGAATTTGAAGGACTGCATTTTCTTGAGAACAATTGACTTAAAACTCGCGAGTTTGGTGAATCCGTTGGCCATGGGCGAATTCAGTAACCTTGTGAAGGAGATATATGTGTAAGAGAGAGAGTTTGGGGGGTTTCTTGGTTTGGGAAGAAGAGAGAAAGTTTCGGGGGTTTTATATAAGGGGGAGTTTTGGGGTGTAAACCTAATAAGGATAAGTTTTGGGGTCATTTTTTATGTTGAACAGAACATGTGGGTCGTGTCTTATTATGTTTATTTGGATTTTTGGTTCCTTTCAGTTCGGTATCGGTGCTAATTTGAGTGGATTAAAAATACCCTTCGACCATTTGTCATCTTATTATTTTATATTTTATTTCAGTTAATTTACCAATGTTTTTTTTTTCGTGGGAGACCCGCGAAATATTGACTATTAGACCAAGAATTTACCAGAAGGATTGCAAATGGATAAAAAAAAATTTCAATTCGCGGTTCGATTCGAATTTCTGATATTCGAATTCAAAAATATTTCAAATATGAATACGAATAAAATACTTTTTTATGCTAATAATATCCGAATAGGATCACACTATCCGATTCAAATATATTTGGAATCTCATTGGAATAGTTTAAGATAAAATATAGTATACTTCAATATATTTAAATATAATATATGATAATTAACAAAGCATTTAAATATAATATATTATAATTAAATAGATGTTAAAATATAATTATTTTATTAAATAGAAAAATAAAAGATTACTCGTTATTCGATTCGAACATTCGAGAAAATATTCGAATTCGAATAAGAATCGATTTTTATGATTCGATTAAATATCCGAATATTCGTATTCAATTGTCATTAGAATACGAATAGAATTTGTGGTACTTGACTCGATTCGATTCGCTTGCATACTTATTCACTAGCCTTCAAATTACGCTAATCAAATAAATTATACTAGGATAAGTTCATGTATGACATGTGCAGATATATTTCATATTTTGAATATTTTATATTATTAATTACATGTTTTAAAAAATAAAATTTTAAAGTAAAGGATAAAATTGTAATAAACTAAAAAGCGTAAAATGGTAAAAACACTTGACAATCCAATTGGCAGTTTTTAGACCCTCTAAGTTTATATAATGGTATAGACGTTAATTAAGACTAGCACACGTGCACCCCCGATGTGGGTGCGAGCAGTTATGTTGTATTATTTATTTTTTATTTTTTTAATTATGCGGAAGTTTTGTTTTCATGAGAGCTTAGAACGTGGGCAATAAACTGTATAACTGACGTATCAAGTAACTAACCAATTGGCTTGAAATTTTGGTGTAATTGATACACCAAATTAGACCAACTTAGACAGTTTTTAAGTACCCCTGACAATTAATAAATAGTATATAAATGTGAAATTCTTCACTGAGCATGCGGAATCAATTGAGTGAGAGCTCATCTTAAAATTAATTGATCATATGTGGATGAGTAACACATCAACTTATATACTCGATCAACCTCCCCACGTTTAATCGATGGAAGACATATATAGGTTATGATTATCTCCCTTGGTAGTGATTTAAATTTCAAGAGTCATCTGATGAAGTTTTCTATGAAGTTATAATAACTGAAAATTGAAATTTGTAAAGCTCAAGCTCAATTCCTCCACTTACCTGGCCCATTATCGATTTATAGATCAAGATAATTTAATTAGAGAATAGAACGTAATCAGCGGTGATTGGGGCCCACACTACATGCAAGAGAATATAGATGGAGTTTTGTCCCTATTCATATATATTTCTTCAACACAAAATATTACAAGCCCTATCTAATATTCTTCTACAACAGTGTCATTTTGACGAAAGAGACAATCGGGGGACGGAGCTAGAAAAAAGTTTGAGGGTGGGCAAAAATAAGAAATAATTATACAGTATATAACAAAAAATAACCATACAAATTGCGATTGTTTTTCATATTTAACGAGTTATTTATCAAATTATTCTATGATTGCATCATTATCTTTTTTTTTTTCTCAAGAAATATATCATATTCTATATAAATTATGCTTCAAGACTGACAATTGTAGCTTAAATTTTCTAATATTTTTCAGTGAGATTATATTAGATAAAAATTTTGAAATATTTGATAAAACAAACTGTATAATACTGACTATTTTTTGGACTACTTTTGATTCTATTTTTGTTGACGTCTAATAACGATTGCCCGATACAGATGCATCTTCATAGGTGAGGTTATGGTCCTATCATTTGAAAAGATAATCAATTCCTTCTATTAAGAGACTTTAACCATAATATATTAATAAATAAGATAATTGCCTATCAAATGAAATGATCATTATTACCTTAAATAATGGACATGATTAATGTTATAGTTCATTAATGGATAAATTTCGTACCTAAATACATTGTTAAGTGATTTCCATCTACAATTGCTTTTAGGTGGGTTCTTTACTAGCAAAACATACATACAATGCGTCATCTAAAGCACATGTGATAAATTGATATACATATATATACATGCAATTTTGTTTTCAGGGTAGGCACTTGCCTACCCTAGGCATGAGGTGGCTCCGCCCATGGAGACAATTAGGCATGTGCGACATGCGATAAGGGTTTTTCCTTACAAAGAATACATCAATATCCTTTATGTCACTACTGTACATTAATTAAAAGACTAATTTGACCTTAAATAAATCACGTATGTTGTTCGCAATAAAAAAATCATTGTTAACATACTAGTTATTCTTATTACATCCACGATCTACAGTTTTTTTTTATCCAGAGGTACCACGATCTACAGTTAATCACAAACAATACGCCACATTTTAGACAACTGTTCTCGCTATATAAAGTCTAATCTCATCTGTACGTGCTAGAGAAAGCAAATCCACGTTAGGTCTGGTAAATTATCGAAGCTTTTCGAACTTTTCAACAATAGATTGGGTTGGGTGGTTTCGTTTACAATTTGTATATCAATTTGAGCAATCCCAATAAGGCAATTTCATCTTGGATCTCAAGCGAAACCTGCGGCGCCCCTGACTCCTACCGCCCTTTCTTACTACTATTATATGTGACTGCATGTGATATAAATGAAATCTATATACGAAAATGCGTACAAAATTTTTCCTTTTAAATAAAGGAAAGCCCTTCTGTACAATACAAAATATTCCTAGGACGTAAATACAAAGTAGAGTGCGCATGCGTGTTCAAAATAACCTATCGGCCCGCCACTCAGGTTGCATTCATGTACACACTGCCACCTCAAAAGTCCTCCGGAAGCTTCAAAAATAGGCCTCGCCGTCGTAAAATCACGTACCGTGATCCCGCGAACCTACAACACATAATTTCGTGGAATGAGCTTATAAAGCTCAGTAAGTGAAAGCCATGCATGCCGTGCACGTGTCCTAAATTCGCAAAGGCATCCGCGCCAATGCTTCCTAGACCTCATATTTTTCCTTGTCTTGTCTTGTCTTTGTTGGGGATGTGCCCTCGGAATGCCATTCGAGGATGTAATGAATATGGCATGTATTTAATAATCGATGTATTTTCGCCTGTATTTGAATATTGTATTCTTATACTTGATAATGGAATTTATAATTTTATATTAATTCTTCAAAGGCATATTATTTATTTACCTATTAAGTCTCATTAGGCATCCAGTGAGATGGTAAATAAATAAAACCCATATATCGTAAGTAAGTCACTGATTCTCATGGGATGAGAGGGGGGGCACCAGTGAGCTATTATTCTTCGATATTAAATTAGTCCATAAGTCTTAGACCTCAGTAGGGTGACTGAGCGTCAATTACGACTTATTTGTTGATGACTCTTAAATGGTTGTGCCAACCATTCGCTTGGGAAGCGGGAGGTCATAACATTGGTATGAGTTGAATCAGGGGATTAACTTGTACTTGGACACGACTCATAATCGACAATCACATGGGCCTTATCGTTACTCTGGGTAGTGTCAATGATTGATTGATTGACTATAGTAGTGTGCGTGGACCTTAGACTGAAAGGTCTTTGACGGAGTTGACTTCGGGGTCTTGACTTGTCACTAGTTTGCTAGGCCCGCTTTGTTCGGTGATGAACATGGGTCGGCGGCGACATGTGGTCTTGACAACGAAGGGTACCTGCCGTGCTTAGACTAACGTGAGGGATTCACTGTCTCGTTAGTAACCGAGATATATGTCTTATGCATATTTGGGGACGGGAAATTACAAAGTCTTCGGCCGAAGCAATAAACTGACTCATGTGGGACGTGGAGAACAGTTTAGTAATTTCGCCAGTCACGAATTCGTCATAGTGTCGAGTCTAGTGAGTTTGACGTAACCATGACTCTCACTCGACCGGGACATTAGTGAAGGGTCTATACGTACGACGATAATCTATAGTCGGTTCGTAAATTACGAAGATCGTACTCAACACGGGATCTATTCGGTACCACGGGATTGGCTAGGTGCTTACCGAATTCTTGGATTCCTCCCTTGCCGGGTTGAGACGAACAAAGAGAGTCGGGCTTAAAAAGGATCACCGAGACAGTATCTACTAATATGAGATGTAAATTAATTTAACGGTCTTAGAGACGTTAATAAAATACTAAATATATGTTTTAGAAACTATATTTACATGGACGGATATTTACGGAACGAAAATGGTAAGAGTTGAAGTGTAAATAGGGTTCACAATGACAAGCAAGGCTTGTCACGGTTGTGAAGCCCATCTGCAAAGTTGCAGTAGCTTCAAAAATTCATATCTCACAATATAGACCTCGGATTGAGAATCCCTTTGGTCAGAATCAAGATTGATGAGTCTTTTAACTATGGTTAAAATTTCAGGTCAATCGGACATCGTTTACCCCTGGATCTGATCGAAATTCGAAACTGCCGCAAAGCTGTCAAAGACTCACGGCCGTGAACACATTGCACGTGGCCGTGACGAGCGGCAGAGGCTGAGTTTTGACCTCGACATGGTCACGGCCGTGACCATTATGACCCAGGCCGTGAAGGGTGTTGTCACGGCCGTGAATAGGCTTGTTTCAGGCCGTGACGAGCGTCGGTTTGGCCAAATTTAATCCAAATCAAGTCCAAATTCATTCCTTGTTCTTATGTTAGACATATGGGACATTATTAGGTCATTTAGTGACATAATAAAAGGGAATCTAACACCTTTTGAGTCATGTAGGACATGATCTCATTTGGATTAAGTTAAAAGTCATTTTCTTGGTTTGGAAATGGACTTTTAATATATTTTCTTAGAGAATTTCGTCCATAATTTTAATTAAGCTCTTTCTCACTCTATCTTTGAGTTTTAGAGAGAAGTGAGAGCATTTAGGGTGATCTTTTAGAAATCCCTAAGTGTTTGTGAGTTTTAGAAATCACACACATACATACACATCTCTACACAACACTCCACACCATCTCTAGCCATCCTTGGCGTGGTGTTGGTTTGTGGTACTTCACGGGGTCGGCGTGACTCTCTTCGGCACAGTTCGTGAGCTAGGGAGCTAAGGATCTTCGCGACGAGGGTAATGTTCTAAACCTTAATACGTGTATACATGCGTGATTTTCTTTATACCGAGTTTGATCTTGTGGCGGGAACGAGGAAACTTTTGAAATTCACTCGTTCCAACGGGGAACCTGGGAGACCCTTTCAATACTTCCGCTGCGTCCGGGGCAAGGCCTCGGGTCACCCGGGGTTTCCCAACAGTGGTATCAGAGCCATAAGCTCGGTTCTAAGAAACGACATAAACGAGTCCGAAACGAACTTGGTTGTGCAAGTCACTAAGTCGCCCGAGCGTCATAGCATGAGTTGTACTTAGTTCGAGTTTGTAAACCGAGCGCTCGCTTGGTCAAAAGTCGCCTAGTTGCGAATGGTCTGACGTAGCGAAGCAACGTGGGGAGAAAACCCTAGTGGAGTCTCCTCACGGTTCGTAATTGACACTGGGTCCGTAAGTCTAGGACTAGCCCAAATTTCGTTTTGGTTTCTTTGAGCGTTTTGTTGTCGTGAACGTGTTTATGTTGTATGTATATATATGTATGACACGTATTAAGACGTCGGCGTGGACTTAGGCTCTATTTCCGGGTGATATGTTAAGGGTGACAAGGTCCCCCCCGGTTTGTAATTTATTCATTAATATACGGGTTGTTTGGGACAGCTGATCCCCCCGTCTTGTACCTTATTAATTTTTAGAAAATTAGTTTAGCACGATGGTTGTACGAGTATGAGGAGGAATCATGAGATGGCCGTTCGAAGCCTTGGAGATCGTTCGAGAACACGGTTTGAAGCCGACGGCGTAGAGATGTGTATTTTTATCAATATAAATGTAGTAGAGTAGAAATAGTCCACGCAGACGGTCTTATAGGCAAACTAGGTTTACTGCAATTACGTGCATGTTTGTTTGACGTTACGTGCGTATATTTAAGTGCTTTTGTGTGTGAGACGTATTCTCCCGGTTGGACAAAATACTAAGTGGGTAAAGGACTGGGTCCTGTCTTCTATCAAGCTCGAAACCATTGCGCTTGAGTGTCATGTGCGGTTTGTTCCGAGTTATCGGCGCCAATCATCTCGCTCTTGTCGTAGTGGCTCGGGTGCGTTAAGACAATAAAGTCAAGCTCGTTATTGAAACGACTTGGGTGTATGTGCGGTTTGTTCCGAGTTATCGGCGCCAAACATTTCGCTCTCGTTGTTGATATTCCGGGTGATTGTCTAAACGCCGCTCTCCGAAACATATTCACGTCCTATAAAGAGTTATCCTACGGGCGGAATTTCTAAATGTTAAGATGAGCCAGACGTTGATAGGTTACACTTAGACGGTTATTTCCCAATTATTCCTGTTAGGGTGAGGGTTCCTGACCGGAGACAAAGTAGTTGAAATACTCATGAGATGGATTCATGTTGGACACGGGTACGTCTATGGGTTCGTGTGGGACACGGCGCCGTCCGAGTAATGGGCCAACAAACTGTTAGGTTGAGGTTCATTTCTGCGGAGCGGGGAAATCAACTCCACTATGAAACTATCAACGAGGTTTCCGAAATCTCTATCGGGAGAATGAGATTTTGAGAAAAATAGTGGGAGCAAGCCAAATTGTTAAAGTCCTTATTTGTGCTTGTAGAATAATACGTTGACCCCTTCAATGCTTTATTTTCTGCAGATTGTTTTCTTTCTTGTTTATACAAAATGACGTCACCATTCAATTTACTGATCACGCAAAATCGTTTGGAGGGTCCAAACCTTGCGGACTGGCTCCGTAACTTGAGGATAGTCCTCACTCTGGAACGCCTAGAGTATGTCCTTGAGGGACCCATATCACTCGAACCCCAAGAGGGTGCGAGTGATGATGACAGGGAATATTATGCCAAATGGATGGCTGATAGTGCCCGTGTCAAGGCTTATATGTTAGCTGGGATGAATAATGATCTGCAGCGCCAGGATGAGGGTATGCAAATGCGCGAGATATTGATTCATCTGAAGGAGTTGTACGGCGAGCAGTCAAGATCGTCTCGATACCGTGCTGCTGACAATCTCTTTCATACCAAGATGCCTGAGGGTGCAGAGGTTGCGGTACATGTGCGTAAGCTCATTGGGTACATCGAGGAACTAAGTTCTCTCGGTTGTCCCATTCATAACGAGCTTCAGATTGACCTGATCCTTCAGTCACTCCCAGCTTCATTTGCTCAGTTTATTATAAACTATAATCTGAGCGATAGGCGATTTTCGCTTCCTGAACTCATGAACACGCTGGTTCAGACTCAGCGTGAGCTAAAGAAAGGAAAGGGAAAAGAGGTTGCGCTTGTTGTGACTACAAGGTCTAAGAGATCTAAGTCGAACAAGCCCAAGCCCAAGCCTAATAAGCCAAAAGGAGGAAGTAAGAAAAAGGGCAAGGCCAAAATGAACGTGCCTAATGTTCCGAAGGCAACTGATCGGTGCCTTCACTGTCAAGAGCTGGGCCATTGGAAAAGGGACTGCCCCAAGCTTCGAGCTTCTGGGGCTTCAGGTAAAGTTTCAGAAACTTATTGTTCATTTACTGTATTTTCCACTTCGTGGATTCTTGACTCGGGAGCTAGTGCTCACATTTGTGTTTTGAACCAGGGTCTGGAACGAAGTAGGAAGCTGGCGGAACGAGAAGTCTTGATTAACGTTGGTAGCGGACATTGTGTGCCTGCTAGTCATGTTGGATCGAAGACTCTTGTACTAAGTTCTGGACATGTATTATATCTATCCGATGTACTTGTGTTGCCCAAGGGGCTGAAAAATATTATTTCTATTCCTGCTTTGAGTAAGAATGGTTATGAATTTCGATTCAATAATAATATTTGTGAGATTTATTTTGGAAATAAATGCGTCGGAAATGCAACGTTAATAAATGGTTTATATTACGTTAACGTCCAAGAACATGCGAATGTAGTTACCGACAAACATAACTTAGAGTTAAATAAAAGTATTTGTGGCATCTTAGACTAGGTCATGCCGGAGTGCGAAAGATTCAAGAGTTGGAGAAACATGGCATAATTAAGCCAACGGAATCAGATTCCTATCCAACGTGCGAGTCTTGTATCTTAGGCAAAATGACTAAGTCTCCCTTTACAGGGATTTTTCAAAGAGCCGCAAATATTTTGGATTTGATCCATACAGATGTTTGTGGACCGTTTAGTGTAGCAGCCCGAGGTAACTTCCACTATTTCGTGACTTTTACAGATGATCACTCTCGCTATGGCTTGGTGTATCTGTTAAAGCACAAGTATGAAACGCTTGAAAAGTTCAAGGAATTCAAAACAATGGTGGAAAATCAAACTGGGAGACAAATTAAAGTCGTTCGATCAGATAGAGGCGGCGAATTTATGAGTCTTGAGTTTGATGATTTCATGAAAGAAAATGGAATCATTTCGCAGTTTACACCGCCCGGAACACCACAGTTGAATGGTGTTGCCGAACGCAGAAATCGAACATTATTAGATAAAGTTCGATCTATGCTAAGCTATACAGATCTTCCCATATCGTTATGGGGATATGCTTTGCAAACTGCAGTCTATGTTTTGAACAGAACTCCTTCGAAGTCTGTTGATAGGGTACCTTACGAAATTTGGAACGGTAAGAAACCCAGCTTGAATCACTTAAAGGTTTGGGGTTGCCCCGCCTATGTGAAAAAGCTTATGACAGACAAACTTGAATCAAGGTCCACGAAAGGACGTTTCGTAGGATATCCCAATGATAGCATGGGATATTATTTCTACTTCCATGATGATCAGAGGATCATCATAGCTGTACATGCTCACTTTCTCGAGGAACAGTTCATTCGAGAGGGTGGAGCTGGCAGAGAAGTAACTCTTGGAGAATTAGAAGAAATGCCTCCAGAGCCATCAGTGCCTAGGGTCACAGATGAGCAGTCCGTGACGCGCCCAGAATTGCGCAGGTCGGGTAGAGTATCTCGCGAGCCTGAGAGATATGGTATGGTACACGTCGAGCACGGGTTGCTGCGACGGAGGGAATCATTGGTGATGATCCCACTACCTATGACCAGGCAATGATGGATGTCGACTCAAAGAAATGGGTCGAAGCTATGAAAGCAGAGATAGACTCTATGCACAGCAACCAAGTCTGGACTCTAGTAGATTTGCCCCAAGGTTTTAGACCGATAGGGTGCAAATGGATCTACAAGAGAAAGATTGGATCTGACGGACAGGTTGAAACCTACAAAGCTAGGCTAGTAGCGAAAGGGTATAATCAGAAAGAGGGCATTGATTATGAGGAAACCTTTTCACCTGTAGCAATGATTAAGTCTATCAGGATTCTGCTTGCCATAGCCGCATACTATGATTACGAGATCTGGCAGATGGATGTGAAAACTGCTTTCCTAAATGGATTCCTCCAGGAGGAAATCTATATGGAGCAGCCCAAGGGTTTTACATCGCAAGCAGATGCTCACAAAGTGTGCAAGCTTAATAGGTCAATTTATGGACTTAAGCAAGCGTCTAGAAGCTGGAATCTTCGATTTGATGAAGTAGTTAGGAAAGATGAGCCTTGCGTTTACAAGAAGGTCAGTGGGAGTAAGATATCGTTCCTCGTATTGTACGTGGATGACATCCTTTTGATTGGAAACGATATCGGGATGCTCTCGGAGGTGAAAGCTTGGCTTTCAACCGAATTCTCCATGAAAGACCTGGGAGAAGCAACCTATATTCTTGGAATTCGCCTTTTTAGAGATCGAGCGAATCGAGTGATAGGTTTATCTCAGGCCCTTTACTTAGAAAAGATTCTGAAACGGTTTCGAATGGATGAATCTAAGAAAGGGTTCTTGCCAATGCGACATGGGATTCATCTCTCGAAATCCATGTGTCCTCAAAATGAGGAAGCAAGGAAGGAAATGAGTGAAATTCCTTATGCATCAGCAATAGGTAGCCTAATGTATGCGATGCTATGTACGCGGCCTGACATTGCGTATGCTTTGAGCATAGTAAGTCGGTACCAGTCTAATCCTGGTAAAGAACATTGGAATGCAGTAAAGAATGTCTTTAAGTACCTTAGAAGGACTAAAGATATGATATTGATTTATGGAAATGGAGAATTAGAGGTGGATGGTTATACTGATTCGGATTTCCAGTCAGATGTGGATGACCGAAAATCTACTTCTGGTTTCGCCTATACGCTCAATGGTGGAGCAGTGTCTTGGAAAAGTTCCAAGCAAAGCACTACTGCCGATTCTACCACTGAGGCGGAGTATATTGCGGCCTCTGAGGCAGCAAAGGAAGGTGTTTGGATGAGGAAGTTCTTAGAAGAACTTCAAGTAGTTCCAGGCATAGTGGACCGCCCGCTGCCATTGTGGTGCGACAATAGTGGGGCAGTAGCACAAGCCAAGGAACCTAGGTCTCATTCAAAGTCCAAACACATAGAAAGAAAATACCACGTGCTGCGTGGGTTCGTTGAGAATGGCTACATAGCTGTGCAGAAAATAGCCACCGCGGATAACGTGGCGGACCCATTCACCAAGCCTCTCTCACAGACAGTGCTTGAACGACACCTCCATAAAATGGGGTTACGATATCATAGCGCATGGCATTGAGTGCAAGTGGGAGATTGTTGGGGATGTGCCCTCGGAATGCCATTCGAGGATGTAATGAATATGGCATGTATTTAATAATCGATGTATTTTCGCCTGTATTTGAATATTGTATTCTTATACTTGATAATGGAATTTATATTTTTATATTAATTCTTCAAAGGCATATTATTTATTTACCTATTAAGTCTCATTAGGCATCCAGTGAGATGGTAAATAAATAAAACCCATATATCGTAATAGTCACTGATTCTCATGGGATGAGAGGGGGGCACCAGTGAGCTATTATTCTTCGATATTAAATTAGTCCATAAGTCTTAGACCTCAGTAGGGTGACTGAGCGTCAATTACGACTTATTTGTTGATGACTCTTAAATGGTTGTGCCAACCATTCGCTTGGGAAGCGGGAGGTCATAACATTGGTATGAGTTGAATCAGGGGATTAACTTGTACTTGGACACGACTCGTAATCGACAATCACATGGGCCTTATCGTTACTCTGGGTAGTGTCAATGATTGATTGATTGACTACAGTAGTGTGCGTGGACCTTAGACTGAAAGGTCTTTGACGGAGTTGACTTCGGGGTCTTGACTTGTCACTAGTTTGCTAGGCCCGCTTTGTTCGGTGATGAACATGGGTCGGCGGCGACATGTGGTCTTGACAACGAAGGGTACCTGCCGTGCTTAGACTAACGTGAGGGATTCACTGTCTCGTTAGTAACCGAGATATATGTCTTATGCATATTTGGGGACGGGAAATTACAAAGTCTTCGGCCGAAGCAATAAACTGACTCATGTGGGACGTGGAGAACAGTTTAGTAATTTCGCCAGTCACGAATTCGTCATAGTGTCGAGTCTAGTGAGTTTGACGTAACCATGACTCTCACTCGACCGGGACATTAGTGAAGGGTCTATACGTACGACGATAATCTATAGTCGGTTCGTAAATTACGAAGATCGTACTCAACACGGGATCTATTCGGTACCACGGGATTGGCTAGGTGCTTACAGAATTCTTGGATTCCTCCCTTTCCGGGTTGAGACGAACCAAGAGAGTCGGGCTTAAAAAGGATCACCGAGACAGTATCTACTAATATGAGATGTAAATTAATTTAACGGTCTTAGAGACGTTAATAAAATACTAAATATATGTTTTAGAAACTATATTTACATGGACGGATATTTACGGAACGAAAATGGTAAGAGTTGAAGTGTAAATAGGGTTCACAATGACAAGCAAGGCTTGTCACGGTTGTGAAGCCCATCTGCAAAGTTGCAGTAGCTTCAAAAATTCATATCTCACAATATAGACCTCGGATTGAGAATCCCTTTGGTCAAAATCAAGATTGATGAGTCTTTTAACTATGGTTAAAATTTCAGGTCAATCGGACGTCGTTTACCCCTCGATCTGATCGAAATTCGAAACTGCCGCAAAGCTGTCAAAGACTCACGGCCGTGAACACATTGCACGTGGCCGTGACGAGCGGCAGAGGCTGAGTTTTGACCTCGACATGGTCACGGCCGTGACCATTATGACCCAGGCCGTGAAGGGTGTTGTCACGGCCGTGAATAGGCTTGTTTCAGGCCGTGACGAGCGTCGGTTTGGCCAAATTTACTCCAAATCAAGTCCAAATTCATTCCTTGTTCTTATGTTAGACATATGGGACATTATTAGGTCATTTAGTGACATAATAAAAGGGAATCTAACACCTTTTGAGTCATGTAGGACATGATCTCATTTGGATTAAGTTAAAAGTCATTTTCTTGGTTTGGAAATGGACTTTTAATATATTTTCTTAGAGAATTTCGTCCATAATTTTAATTAAGCTCTTTCTCACTCTATCTTTGAGTTTTAGAGAGAAGTGAGAGCATTTAGGGTGATCTTTTAGAAATCCCTAAGTGTTTGTGAGTTTTAGAAATCACACACATACATACACATCTCTACACAACACTCCACACCATCTCTAGCCATCCTTGGGGTGGTGTTGGTTTGTGGTACTTCACGGGGTCGGCGTGACTCTCTTCGGCATAGTTCGGGAGCTAGGGAGCTAAGGATCTTCGCGACGAGGGTAATGTTCTAAACCTTAATACGTGTATACATGCGTGATTTTCTTTATACCGAGTTTGATCTTGTGGCGGGAACGAGGAAATTTTTGAAATTCACTCGTTCCAACGGGGAACCTGGGAGACCCTTTCAATACTTCCGCTGCGTCCGGGGCAAGGCCTCGGGTCACCCGGGGTTTCCCAACAGTCTTGTCATATAGGGCCCTCGGCTATCTTGCTATGCACCATCATGGAGCTTGAATCCACTAGGGATAAATAAATATAAGTGGCAATACCCACTCAAGGGAGGCTAACCCTAGGGCACCTTTTCTGTCCCAAGGTGGTTTCATACGCCACGCGGACGCTTCACGCTGGTAGCCTAATCTGAGGTAGTCAACACCCGAGGTACCCTCGGTGTCGTTTACTCCCTCAGCTCGCACCCTCCAGGTTTCACGACCCGCCATGAGGGCATTAGCCCTAAAATCATGCCTTGCCTTGTACATGCCATGTCATAACGGTAGCGCCATACGACGTCACCATGGTAGCATAGAAGAGCCGTGACTCAACTGTGAGTCGACATCAGACGCCCATATCGGCGAATCTTTATTGCTCTAAAGCGATCGTATATTACGCACGCTCTCATATCATGCCTTTTGTACTAAACGTGCGTGCATATGCTCATGTCATGAATATGCGTGTCATGCCATAATGTATTGTAAATAATTCATGCGTGTCATATAATGCGATTAATTCACGTAGGAAGTCACATAAATTCACATAAACATATAACACATAATTTCATGCACATATAATCATGTGTTGTAGTTGGGACTTCCACTTACCTGGTATCCTTAGCTATTTAATTTATCGTACTGTAAGTCGCTAACCTTCGAACCCTAAGTATACAAACATATAAAATTTGGGTTTGTCAGTCTAATTATAATTTCACGAAATTGACTTAATTTGAAAACCCTAGTTTCGACTTTTATGGGTTTTGAAATAGATCTTGATATGGAACTAAAGTGGGTCTCGACATTTGAACTAGTTGGTACACAATGATCTCGACATGTTACTCTAACATATATATGTTGATATTATAACTAAAGATCGCGACATGTGTTTACAATTAAATCTCGAGATAAGGCATGAATTGATTTCGACCTTTTCATGATAAATCTCATCTCGATAAATACATATCTCTAATTCCATTGTCGGTTTCGACATTACACTAATTGATACACAATGATATCGATATTCATATGTAAGAGTTTGATATTAATTAAATCAGTATATAAAGATCTCGAGCTCTGAACTAACCAATCTGTATAATTTCGATACAAGTCTTCAAGATAGATGTCGAGATTTTAACTAATCATTGCACATAGTTCGACATTATAGTATATAACATATTATATAACATTTCAGAATATATCTCGAGATGTTCGGTCCAATTGTAGCAAAAATATCAATATTATAACAAGATAGATGTCGAAGTTATAAGCTAAATATGTCGATATCTCAGTAAGATGTCGAGATACACAATTTTGACGTGGCTTTAACGTAAATTTCGACCTATTATAAACAAGGATCTCGACATAATAATCTCGATATAACATGAAAGGATTTCGACATTATTTCTACAGTCTACTAAACTGAAAACCATTTTATCACTCGACATTTTCAATCAAAGCACCACACTTCTCCAAGAACAGTTTGAAGATTTATAAACCTTATCAAAAACCCTAAATGTCTCAAGCTATCGAAATTTACTCTTGATTCACCCTAACTCCCAAAAACATAATTATAAAAGTTCTGAAGATCTCAAAACCCTCATCAACTAAGCCGATATAAATTCTAATCATTTTCAGATCTTTCGTGTCTAACAAATTCCTAATCATTTTAATCTTAAAGACCCTCTAAAGCTTTCTCTTATACAAATCGTATACTGTTGATATCAAAAGAAAATAATTAACTACTAAGATTAAGGGGAATTATACCTTTTCTATGCCTTGGTTAAGATCTCTGTTCGACTTTTGTATTTTCTTCACTTGAAATCTCGATAATGCTCCACTTCTAAGTCATGACATAATATTTTTATTCTTATCTCCCTTTTCTTTGCGTGACATAGTAACTAAGTGATGTTGGATTTCACTTTGTTCATACTTATCATATTCCTTAGAAATAATCCCTACCACATTATTTTAATTATTTCCTTTCTAGCTAAGTAATTAAAGTTTATCAATTCATTCGACATCCTTTACTGTTATTGTCGAGTTTATATTAATGTTTCGACATTTATTTCTACCAATTCATGTTCCCCAAAATGTGATATTAATACTTAATATACTAAATCAAATCTTCTAAGTTAACATGTCATGTACCAAAAACCCTAAAATTAATAACTAACCTAAATTAAATTAATTCCTCTACTTGGTTAGTAACCCTAATAGCACTCAATTTGAAATCATGTTGACACATAAAATCGTAAAACACGTCTCACGCAGTCACGTAAGTCATATAACATGTATGCAAATTTATTGGCCGGCTTACTTACGGACTCGGGTATTACAAAACCTCCACGTAAGGAATATTTTGTCGTTTTTTTACAGCCTTTATGTGTACACATTGTATTTTTGTCGTCCAGGCGAAGTTTACTTGCAATTGCATTTGCTTGAATCAGTTTCAGTTTTTTGAAGACACTGAAGCTTTACGGCATGCCGCGAAGAACTAGGATTGGGTTTTATAACTCGCTTATTGAGGGGGAAGACGGGGTAAACGTCCGTCGTCGAATAGTGCGCCGAGATACAGAACAAAAGCGCATAATCATGAAAATTGCTTCTGTACTGTCACACCGTTGTTGCCTCTATCTGCGATCCAATCCTTTGCTTTGCTTCAAAATTGGAAAACCGACACCGCCGACGCGCTACAGGCATCGCTTACATCAAGCCGAGGGAGAAGAGTCGTAAAGTAAGCAATCAATAAGCGTCATTTATAGGTGAATTTTTTTTATTTATTGTAATTGCTAGCATGAACAGAGTTAAGATTTCTCATCCTGTTGATGAAAAAAAAAAATTCAAAAGTTTTCCTTCGATGTGTTTCCATTGTTTATCAGATGTAGAGCTGATTGTTTTCATAAAACTTATTGATATTTATTTTATGTAGACGAGCCGTGTAAGAGGAGGCGTGACATACAATTCTAATCGGATTTCTATTTTTTTTGGAGACGTAGCTATAGTTTGACGTATCTTACAACGCCCGAACAACGATATATCAATTTCGATCAGAACATATTCACCTCTCCACGAATTGGTTTGATCCAATTCTGTTCTTATCCTTACGCCAACATTCTGTGAGTCAGATCGCCTTCTTCTATACCTTATGGGATTAGTTTCAGGAAGATAGAATCCACCATTGCCAAGGTACTTTGACTTTGTTTGGCTTTATCGATTTTTTTTAGCTATATCCATTTGTTAGAGCTGGAGAATAATGAGAGGCCGTATAAGAGGTCATTGTTGGATTTGTAGAAGCTATCAATATGTGAGTTGTCTTCAAGTAGAGGTTAGTTGAGGCAACTATTTGATAATGTGCACGAAAAGTTAATGCCACGATTTTTATTTAATTTTGTTGCTTTGAGATTTAGTTTGGGGTGGTTGGTAGCATTGAAGTCGGTGTTTTCTGTTTCATTTTCGAGAAAGGATTGACGAGTCAGCACATGCAAGATGATGAGTATTTGCCTTTATATAGTTTAATGAGTGTTTTGTAAAAAAATGAGTGCCGTATGTCGGGCGCCAAGTACGAAGACATTGGGACCTGTACGGATCCAACCCCCCTTCAACCTCAAACGTGATTTTGGCATCGTATAAAATCCTTTCTACTTACAGAGATTTTCCATTGATAAAAGTTGTTGTCTTTAAGGTTAGCTCAAATTTTGTGGACTTTCAGACTATGCCTCCTATCTGTCTATTGTAATGACCAGAGTTGTTTGCTGTACAAAGACAAGCGATAGAGGCAATGGAGAGGGTTTCTAATAGCGATAGAGACACCTCGGATATACATGAATATGAACTTATTGAACCATACCACGACCCTCACCATGTGCACTCCACTCACTGCACGTGTAGCCCAACTGAGCAACCATGGCCACCATCTGCAGCAAAAAGAGACCATGTGGACATGGTGATGATACGCCTGAATGACTATACCAAGAGAAGGCCTAGCGAAGCACCACCGAGATGCTTTCCACTGGGATTTTCACGGCAGCGACGAGCCTTCTCACCTATGAGATTGTGCTGTTTGTCAACTGTCAAAATCATGAGATGGTTTACTAACATAGTTGTTATTGTCTTTATGGAAAATTATGTTAAATTAATTTATTCACTTATTTTCGTAGCACACTTTGGTCATCAGACACTTTGCTCGCCTTGCAAGAATCGAAGTCAGGTGATTTACCCTCGCACGAGATGAATGATCTATCACTCAATGCTCATCTTCTTAGACAATCTCCTCTTCCTCGGCTTGAAAAAGGAGGGAGATAAATTATATCTGACCATTGATCTAGGAGTCGGATATATCCTAATTCCAGTCAAGATGAGTCGGAAGCTTTGAGACAATGTTGTAAATGATATTGAACTTCGATTTTTTATTGACCATCTCATATTTTCTAGATGAAATATCGAAAAAAAACGCCGATGATATGTTTGATCAATATATTCGTGTAGGACAAACTACTACTTGAATTGAAATACTGTATAGTATAATGAACTTATAAACGTAGTAGTTTATTTGGTTGAACGATGTGCCTCTTTGTACCATTTATAAAACAATCAGCTCTACATCTGATAAACAATGGCAACACATTGAAGGAAAACTTTTCAAAAAAAAATTTCATCAACAGGATGAGAAATTTTAACTCTGTTCATGCTAGAATTTACAATAAATAAAAAAACTCACCTATAAATGAAGCTTACTGATTGCTTACTTTACGACTCTTCTCCCTCGGCTTGATGTAAGCGATGCCTGTAGCGCATCGGCGGTGTCGGCTTTCCATTTTTGAAGCAAAGCAAAAGATTGGATCGCAGAGAGATGCAACAACGATGTGACAGTACAGAAGCAATTTTCATGATTGTGCGCTTTTGTTCTGTATCTCGGCGCACTATTCGACGACTAACGTTTACCCCGTCTTCCTCCTCAATCAGCGAGTTATAAACCCAATCGTAGTTCTTCGCGGCATGCTGTAAAGCTTCAGTGTCTTCAAAAAACTGAAACTAATTCAAGCAAATGCAATTGCAAGTAAATTCGCTTGGACTACAGAAATACAATACACATAAAGGCTGTAAAAAACGACAAAATATTCCTTATGTTGAGGTGTCGCTTGAGATCTAAGATGAAATTGCCTTATTGGGATTGCTCAAATTGATATACATATTGTAAACGAAACCACCCAACCCAATCTATTGTTGAAAAGTTCGAAACGTTTCGATAATTTTTTGAACCAGACCTAACGTGGATTTGCTTTCTCCAGCACGTAGAGATGAGATTAGACTTTATAGAGCGAGAACAGTTGTTTAAAATGTGGCGTATTGTTTGTGATTAACTGTAGATCGTGGTACCTCCGAAAAAAAAAACTGCAGATCGTGGATGTAATAACCAAGGTTTTAAAATCGGGTTTTCGAACCGGACCGGAAATTTTAGTGGTTTAAGGTTTAGCGGTTTAACCGGTATAAAACCGGAATCAAACCAGTATAAAACCGCTACCTCTATAAATGATAAATATATTATTTATGATAAATGAATCAAAAAATCGAAAATATACATGTTATAAGGAACAAATTAGAATTTTATAAATATAGGGGTCATTATTGAATAAAAGTAAATTGTGTTGGTAATAAAATTAATGATATAATAGGATCTCAAACATTAAGTTTGTAAAGTTTAGGGGTCAAAATTAATATAAATGAAATATTGGGCTCACAATTTAATTATAAAATAAAATGTAAAATGGGTTAGTGAAGATCGAACCCAGCCCAATAAACTTTTATCTAAAGCCTTTTACCAGTAGACCACCGTCAGTTTTAGTATCATTATCCATTTGTTATATTTCTATACAGTTCGACATTTTTTTTATTAAAATTCAGACCGGACCGGAACCGAACCGGAATTCCGACCGGTTCACCAGTTTCCGGCCGGAACCGGCCGGGCCGGTCTGGTCATGAAAACCCTGGTAATAACTAATATGTTAATAATTTTTTTTTTTTTTGTGAACAACATACGTGATTTATTTAAGGTCAAATTAGTCTTTTAATTACTATACAGGTGTCGCAGTAAGAGCAAACACACATTTACATTCTTATATATTACATCACTAAATCACATAACTCTTTTTCGATTCTTGAAAAGGTTGCATCAATAGTAGAGAGTTTTGACGATGAATTTATTTATATTTCATTTGCTGATAGTGATAGTAACTTTATTTTTATTTGTCCATTGCTAGCATGCGGTGCAATTTAAGGACATAATATAAATACAACTCGATTTAGCATTATTTTGTTGATCCAAATATTGAGTAGACACACAACATTCCTATACGGTATGTTATTTTTCTTAAACTTATGTTAAACATTCATAATAATTCAAATGTAGATTATTTAATTGAATCATTATTCACGGACAAACAATTTATCTATGCACATTGAAACACATTTTTTGCAGAGGTTACGACGGTCAATGAGAAGAGGTGATCATACTATCCAATATATTCCTACTTTGGATTATACCATTAAGGTGAATTTACATTCATTCATCAAAATATAACAGTGATTGAGAAATTTTTTAAAATGTTAATTTTATTTCAAAGTATTAGCTGTGCACATATCAGAATTATGCAACATATTTCAATTATCGTATCAACTTACAGTCCCGTGCAATGCACGGGCAAAAAACTACTATATATATTTGATAGTATAATATTATGTAGAGTGTGTTTTCTATTTCTAGATCGTTGAACTTGGTTGTGGTACCAAAAATAATTGTTGAATTTAATTATATTGTTTTTCGGAAAAGTGATAAGTTTCGCGTCACTCATTGTATCGCTGTTTAATATGTTATGTGTAACGATATCTCATTATCATCAAAATATGTCGGGAAACATTTTGAGTACCAATTTATTTTCAACGAAATTTTGTCCAACGATGAAAAAACAAGGTGGTAATCTTCGGTCCACTAGGCAAATTGCTGACTTTAGAGAGGCCCTTGAAGAGTGTGAGCTTCACGACCTGGGGTCCACTGGCCCACAGTTTACATGGTCCGACAAAGCACGTCACCCTTACACTATCTTGGAGAGGCTTGATCGGTTATTCCCACTACATCAAGTTCTCAATGCTCCTACGTTTTGCTCGGACCACTCGGCCATTATTATTAAGCTCCAACCGACCCACTCCTCTCCTCGTCGTCTCAAACATATTTTTTCGTTTTGAAGCTAAGTGGACAAACGATGATGAATGCGCTTCTATCATACAACGTTGCTGGCAGGATAGTACTACTTCTCGGACTAAAAATGAACTACCGAGGCGCATGCGACAATGCCAAAAGGAACTTCAAGAATGGTATCGACGAAAGCAAAGAAGTGTTAGAGAAGAGTGATAATTACAAAGAAGTTGGATCACTTGTCTGTGTCTGAGATTACTACCAATATAAAACACGAGGAACATAACTACGTGCGTGCTTGAATGTAATATTATATCAAGAGGAGCTTTATTGGAAGCAACGAAGCAATTGGCTTAGAGAAGGAGACCGCAATACAAGATTCTTTCGTCGAAAAGCTTCGATCCGTAAGGCTCACAATAACATTGCCCGCATCAAAGCTAAACATGGGGTGTGGCGCGATAATTCCCAGGAAATTGAGGATATTGTTTGTTCGTTTTTCACTGAGTTGTTCAGCTCCTCAGTCCCGCCGCAATCTGCTATTGGTAAAGCCGCAAACGCTATTTCGAAAAGGGTGACGGACGAGATGAATCAGACGCTTCTATGACCGTACACCGAGGATGAGGTAAAACATGCTCTCTCATCTATGTACCCATATAAATCCCCGGGTCCGGATGGTTCCCCCCTCTCTTTTATCAAATGTATTGGGATATCGTTGGCCGTAAAACCATCCGTTATATCCTCGATTTCTTAACTCCGCTGCCACCTTTTCTTTTTTTTTCATAACACTCGCATCCTCTTGATTCCAAAAATAAAAACCCCTGAAACAATGGCTCAATTTATCTATCGTAACACAATTAGGCGCCCAAAGACTCGAAACACAATTCGCTATCGATTGTGTGCGTTCAACGTATCAAGATTCACGATCTTGATTGTGTAAAGAATCAAAAATCGCAGCTAAAGAAAACCAGAAAATACACACAGAAATACGTGGTTCGGTCTCGACTTTCGACCTACTCCACGGACCAACCAAAGCTCTTTATTCCAAATCGTAAATTGGGATTACAAGATGGTATCTTCCTCACCAATTCTCTAGTTTACCCTAACTCTCACTCTATCGAAAGATAAGATCGCTCAGAGTTACTTACTTGAACACTCGAAATCTGCTATTTATAAGCTTCAGGAAAATAACAGTGTATGCAGTTGTGCTTAGACGACTTGTACCTCCTGCTTTCTGTATTGTACAACGAGCATTCCTCCTACGTGACGATTCTATTAGTTTTAATCTCAGCCACTGAATAAGAACCGCACCAGATCGAAGGGCTGAGATTCAACCTGCATATCTCATGTATAGAAACAAATTCTTGACTCTAATTCGCCCTTGCTCAGCCCTTCATCATCTTCAGTTCTGTTCAGTTCTTCCTGGCCTTGATTGTTGATGTTTTTGGCTCACAATCTCCACAATCTCCACATTGAGCCAAGAACTCTCAATCCCTCATTTATCTTAACCTTTTTGTAGTCCAAAACAAGTTAGCTAGGCTTCCTTAAACCTCAACAAAAGTAGACATATTTTCCAGCCTCAAGTTCATCTTAAATCTGCATTATCTTTTGATTTCCTGCAATTTTACAACCTAGGCTCCACCTTGATTCGATAGCCGTAACTGCTTTGCTGGTCTTCGTTTTCCGGCCCCTCAAAACTTCGAAGAGCGTCTCATCAACCTCAGGCAGGCTTGAAATTTCCTGCTAGAAGTTGACTTGATGCACTTCTTAGAGCTGTCCTTATTCCGAGCTTGGCATTGCTCCAGCTATTCCACTCTCATTCCTAGCTTCATGGACGTCCTTGTTGATCCATTTGCAGCCCAAGAATCCTTTCCTCTGGTCATATTCGCAAACACAACATCAGCTTTTACAGGTGAAAATTCAGTTTCACTCATGGTCTTTGCAATCCCCGAACCATGTTCATGTTGCTCTGATTCTTCAAACTCTTCAACGACATCTGAAGTATGGCTCCTATGTGATCGGAAAATGCTTTCCCTCACTCTGTCCCAACGAGGAATTCGACCAGACATCTCATTTTCATAACCTATTTCAGCAAGCTCAATTTAAGCAGATTCTGAAATATCAAAAAAAATTTATTCGATCTCATGTTTTTCCTTGCATTCTCCACTTCAAGATGAGGTCTCTGTGGCATTTCTTGGACTACATTCAGGCCTCCACACTTCCTAGTTGCCATAAGCTTGCTTTCTCTACTGAAACTCCATCTAATACATAGATACCATTCCTTCGAAAGCCGCTCAGTACCAGCCTTTTCTGTTTCAGGATTTTCATCTTTCCACCTTATGTTTGGGTGATGAAACCTCTCCTATCCAAAGACCCGATTGAAGTAAGATACCTCCTCATCTCAGGCGCAAACCTCACGTTCTTTAAAAGCCCCAAATCACCATTCCTTAGCCTCAACCAAATAGAACCAGTCCCCAAAACTTTACAGACTTTGTCATTTCCAAGCTTGACTGTTTCATCTGATTCTCTGAAATGTTCCATCCAATCCTTATTGCAAGTAACATGAAACGAACATCCCGTATCAAGAATCCATTCTTGCTTCACCTCTTGCCCAGAAACTGTCAATATCTCGGCAGATTCTTACACATCATAGACACAATCTGCCTCAGAATTTGACCGATCATGTTTTGGGTTCGATCTTGATCTTCTTGCGCAGAATCTTCGAATATGTCCCTCCTCGTTACAATAGTAACACTTCACATAACTCCTAGGCTCAATTCTCTCCTTGCTCTTTCCTTTCTTATGCCAAGAATTTGATTTAATTCTTCGCAAACAGCATCTCCGCAGCAGGTTGCAGAGTTTCACAATCCCTCTTCGAGTTTAATTTCCTTGAGCTTAGACCTGCGAGTACATCATCAAGCTTGAGAGCATCTCAGCCATAAAGAAGAGCCTCCTTGAAGTGTTCATGATTTTTCGACAATGCGCATAGCAACAACAATGCGTGGTCCTCATCCTTCAACGTCTCTCCCACATTCTCAAGATCAAGAACCAACTTACAAAAGTGGTCGAGCTGGTCTTCCATGGACTTATCTTCTTGCATCTTGAAAGAGTAAAGTGCTTGTTTGAGGTACAAGCGCTTCGTCAACGACTTATGTAAAGATTCTCTAGCTTCTTCCATACTCCATCAGGCATGGATTCCTTTGCAACTTTCCTCAGCACTTGATCTGATAAACACAAAAGCAGCGTGCTATATGCTTTCTCCAGCATTTTCTTCTTGGTTGCCTCTGTCATAGTCGTCGGCTCCATGTCTTTCTCAGCCTTGAGTGCCTCCTCGAGCCCCTTCTCTGTGAGTATGCGTTTATCGTAGTATTTATTCGGGGTATAATAGAGCTTTAGCAATCAATTTATGCATTTATTCGATATATTTACACTTATTTTGCTATTGAATGAGCTTAGGACGAGTTTCGGGCGATAGGAGCGAAAACGAGGCAAAACGGCGCGAAAACCTCTTTACTGCCGATGGTCACGACCGTGACCAATAATGCATCTGGCCGTGCCATGGGACAGAACGTGGACAAACACTCACTGTCAGTGGTCACGGCCGTGACGTGTAGTGCTCCAAACCGTGACGAAGGGCAGAGAGCTGGGATGATGATGGTCACGGCCGTGACCGACAATGCATTTGGCCGTGACCAGTGACAGAAACATAAGCGCGTCGAGTTGGTGATGGTCACGGCCGTGACGGACCATGCCCCAGGCCGTGACCTATACGGAAGTTCTTATAAAAAGCCCAAATTCGATCCAGGAAAGAAACAACTTACCAGAGATTAACCCTAATCACTCTAGAGACAAAAATTAGCACAAAAGAACGCAGAATCGCATCCCGGAGCGCAAGAGACGGATCATCGACGAGATCATGCCCAATTTAACGAAGAACGAAGAATCTTCAACGCTCCCATCGAAGATTATCCGTATATCAAGAACATGAATTCTTCGCCTTTATCCTTTATTTCTTTCGTTGTTTTCTCGTCTATCATGCGTAGCTAAATCCCTTTTGTGTTTGGGATTAAATGAACGCTAGGATTAGTCGTGCTTAAGACATGTTTATCGTGATTTGCGTATTCTGACTATTTATTGTTCTATGAAATTACTTCTTCGCTTTAATATGTCTATGTGTTAAAGTGAATGTATGGAAAATCGTTTAGGGCGACAGCTAAACAACGATTAGGCCGTTCGTAGAAGATAGGATTCGAGTATAGGGCGAAAGCTAATACTCGATCCTCGCTATTAGTAATTACTGAATTTTAGATCCCCACGAGCGTTTAGGGCGACAGCAAATTCGCGAGTGGGTAGAAAAATTACTGCAATTTAGTCAAGAATCACGTAGGCACGATATTTCATTGTCTTAGGCGATCACACCTAGTGGGATTCGAATCCCGATCACATCTTTATCATCTGAAGCTTCATATCAGTTCTAAGCGTGTTCTTCGAATTTCTAGTTGATTAGGAGAATCTGTTAGGTTAAGTCGTCAAACAATTTGCGTATTTTATTTAGGTTAAATATCGAGTCGATAGGTCATTACTAGTACTTGATTTATTCCTCGTGTTCGATACTCGTTTACTCACTTTACTACACTACAAACGATAGGTCCACTGCCTATCGCAAGTCGGTGACAGTAATTTAGTATTCGTTTTAATTATTACTTGTCGCACTTTTCATTCACACACCACAGTGTCGATCAAGTTTTTGGCGCCGTTGCCGGGGAATAAATTGATATTAGGAACACCGTAGTTCGGTACTTTAACCACTGTGATTTTGACGTTTTCTTTGTTTTTACCGTTTGCGTTATTTGTGCTATTCGCATTAGTTGTTTTCCTGCGTCGTTATTGATTTTGTATTCTTATTCGGCGTATTTGTTTGTTTTTCGCTAATTTTTATTTCTCACTCATTGAAGGCACGATTCAGCGGTGAATGACCCGAAGCCATCCATCGGGTCCCACCGTTGACGCAGACCCGGATTTCGAGCAGAAGTTACGAAGGAAACTTAAGTACGATACCGTACCAGCTCTCAGGATCCGTTAGTCTGTTATTCAGAGGATGGTTCGCAGGAATCCATCCAAAACTCACGTGTAGAGACAGCCTTAAATAGTCCCAATACAGATGTAGACATGGCGGACCACCGAGTGCCCGTCCACAACATTCTAGAGGAGGAACCATCGCTTCAGGACCTCCTCAAGAATGCCGCGCTAGGTGGTACGGAATCGGCGATTGTCATCTCGCCGCTCGAGAACAACAATTTTGAACTGAAGCATTCTTGGCTTCAGATGATTTTCAGACGGCCCAGTTCGAGGGCAACCCCGATGACGATCCTTACTCCCATCTGAAGGCATTTCTGACGGTGACTGACACCATCAAAATCAATGGTGTTCCGGGCGACGCGATTAAGCTCATGTTGTTCCCGTTCTCTTTGAAGTTTAGAGCCAAGGATTGGCTTGAGATGCTACCACCTCGCTCGATCACCACCTGGGAGGAGCTGCGGGCCGCGTTTATCGGCCACTACTTCCCACTGTCGAAGGTGCTACGATTGAAGACAGAAATCTCTGTATTCCACCAGAAGGAGTCTGAAAATCTTTACGAGGTGTGAGAGCGTTATAAGGCGTTATTGAAGAGATGCCCACAGCACGGGATGTCGAAGGCAGCCCAGATCAACAGGTCCACGAGGGGCTCAACGACCAGACTGTCCATATGTTAGACGGAGCCGCCGAAGGAGGACTCGTGAAGCTCAATGCAACTGACGCTTGGAACCTCATTGAGGACTACTCGAGGAACAGCTTCATGAGGGGCAATACCAGGATGAAGACGACAGGCGTATTTGGAGTGAGCGAGGAGACGGCCACTAACGCTAAGATCGAGGCGCTCCAGCAACAAATCGCCTCGACGAACTCTTAGTTGCAGACGGTGATTGGTGCATTACTTCCCAAGTCCGGGCAGACTCAGCCCGTGAACGCCGTGGCCACCACCACACCGACACAGCACACGCCTTACGTACCATTATGCGGGATTTGCGGCGCAGCCCACGAGACCTCAGATTGCCAACTTGGGCAGCCGCTGGAACACGTAGATTATATGGGAAATTACCAAGGCGGCCAGCGAAGTTTCCAGCCTCGGGCACATCCAAACCTGGCGTACGGGAATCAGAACCATCAGAGCCAAGGACCACCAGGATTTCAGCCCAGACCTTCCGGATTCCAAAATGGGCCACCACGACAGTACCAGAACGCGCCCGCGGGAGGATCCGATGACATGAGGGAGATGAAGGACATGATGAAGACACTCCTCACGAATTTCAGTAGCACCACCGCAGCCCACGAGAGCCGTATGACGAAGATGGAGGAGTACATGGAGGCGAACGACTTGCGTGCTCAGAACACAGACGCCTCGCTCAAGAAGCTGGAGCAGCAGATGGACCAAATGGCGAAGCAGTTGGCGGGGCGTACTCAGGGATCGCTCCCAAGCTACACCGAGCCGAATCCTAAGGAGTACTGCAAGGCGGTGACGCTGAGGAATGGGCGAGAATTGCAAGAAGTGCCCGCCAAAAAGAAGGCCAAGAAGAATGCCAACTTTGAGAGCCACGACGAGCCCGAAGTTGAGGAGATCAGGGGCGACGATGTCGAGAAGGCCGACGGTGAGAAGGAGAAGGTCGAGCCCGAGAAGGAAAAGGTGACGGAGATCCAGCGGCCACCAGTGAAGCCATACCAGCCGAAGATCCCATACCCGGCTCGACTGAAGAAGGACAAGAACGAGGCGCAGTTCGGTAAATTTATGGGTATGTGTAAAGAGTTGCATATTAACTTACCTTTCGTTGATGCTATTACGCAGATGCCCAGCTTCACCAAGTTCTTGAAGGACCTGCTGACAAACAGAAGGAAGCTCGAACACGTCTCCACCGTTTGCCTACGAGGAGAGTGCTCGGCGATTCTCCAAAGCAAGATCCCTAAGAAGCTCAAGGATCCAGGGAGTTTCACTATTCCCTGTCTTATAGGAGATCTAGTGATTGAGCGTGCTTTAGCAGACCTAGGCGATAGCATTAATCTTATGTTGTATTCTATGTTCAAGTGTTTAGGATTAGGTGAGCCACGACCCACTAGAATGAGCCTCCAACTAGCTGATAGGTCGTTGAAGTACCCCCGAGGTGTTATCGAGGATGTCTTAGTTAAAGTCGATAAGTTTTTGATTCCCACAGATTTCGTTATGTTAGATATGGAGGAAGACGAGAATGTTCCCTTGATTTTAGGTAGACCGTTCCTAGCGACGGGGGAGACCATGATAGATGTTAGGAATGGGACTTTGACCCTGACAGTAGACGGCGAGAAAGTTACTTTTAACATGGCCGACTCGATGAAAAAGAGCGGCGAGCAAGATGATAAAATGTTACCTTTTGGACGTATTGGACCACGACTTTCTCTTTTCCGTGCAAGGTCTGTCACAGGTCGACGATCACGACATGCATACACTTATGGCGATCGATGAGTGTGGGGAAGAGGTCGACGAGCCGATCATAGCTATCGACGAGAGCAGCGAAGAGGACATGGAAAAGAGCTCGGTCGAGGAGCCACCGGTCCTGGAATTAAAGCCGCTGCCCGACCACCTCGAGTACGCATTTCTGAGCAACAATAGAGGGCTGTCGGTCATCATCTCGTCGAACCTTGACGACGAACAGAAGGGCCAGCTCTTAGATGTGTTGAAGGCGCACAAGAAGGCGTTGGCGTGGAAGATATCCGACATAAGGGGCATCAACCCGGGCTATTGCACGCACAAGATCCTCATGGAGGACGATTTCAAGCCGGTCGCTCAACGCCAAAGGCGGCTCAACCCCAATATGAAGGACGTGGTAAAGAAGAGGTGATCAAATTGCTAGACGTGGGGGTGATCTATCCCATTTCAGACAGCGCATGGGTCAGCCCGGTCCAAGTAGTTCCAAAAAAAGGAGGCATGACGGTCGTCACCAACGACAAGAACGAACTGATCCCGACGAGGATCGTGACCGGTGGCGCGTCTGCATCGACTACAGGACGTTGAACGATGCCACGCGAAAGGATCATTTCCCTTTACCATTTATTGATCAAATGCTAGAAAAGTTAGCGGGTCACTCATTTTATTGTTTCCTTGATGGTTTGTCAGGCTATCTACAGATTCCCATAGCACCTGAGGACCAGGAGAAGACCACGTTTACGTGCCCGTTCGGAATGTTCGCGTACCGAAAGATGCCATTTGGCTTATGCAATGCCCCAGCCACCTTCCAGCGATGCATGATGGCCATATTCGACGAATTGGTAGGTGAGGTAATGGAGGTATTTATGGACGATTTTTCTGTTTTCGGGTCGTCGTTTGATGCATGCTTGTCAAATCTGAAGCTCGTACTCGCACGATGCGAGGAAACGAACTTGGCACTTAATTGGGAAAAGTGCCACTTCATGGTTCGAGAGGGTATAGTCCTCGATCACAAGATCTCCTATAAAGGAATCGAAGTTGATCGGGCTAAGTTAGAAACCATAGAAAAATTGCCTGTCCCCTCGAACGTGAAGTCGATTAGAAGCTTTCTAGGACATGCGGGATTTTATCGTAGGTTTATCAAAGATTTTTCTAAGATTGCACGTCCTATGTCTAGATTGTTAGAGAAAGATGCCCCGTTTGATTTTGACGAATGTCTGCATGCTTTCAATTTACTTAAGGAAAGACTCATCGCAGTACCTATTATGGTAACCCCTGACTGGGGGCTGCCCTTTGAACGAATGTACGATGCTAGTGACTATGCAGTTGGGGCCATGCTAGGGCATAAGGACAACCACTTCAGGCCGATATACTACGCGAGTAAGACGCTAACGCAGCCCAGGTCATTTACACGACCACCGAAAAGGAGGTGCTGGCCGTCGTCTTCGCTTTCGACAAGTTCAGGTCATATCTGATCCTATCTAAAGTTATTGTTTTTACTGACCACTCTGCTCTTAAGTACTTGTTAGCAAAACCCGATGCCAAGCCACGGCTAATTAGGTGGATCCTGCTACTGCAAGAGTTCGACATAGAGATCCGCGACAAGAAGGGTGCGGAGAACATGGTGGCGGATCACCTCTGTCGATTAGAGGAGTCCGAGATCTATAATAAGGACGAAAGGGCAATACAAGATCGATTCCCAGACGAACACCTCTACGCGATACATGTGGTAAGGGACGACAACCCTTGGTTTGCATACTATGCTAACTATCTCGTTGCGAGGGTCCTACCAAAGGAGTACACCAGTCAGCAAAAGAAGAAATTCTTTTCTGATCTGAGGTACTACTTTTTGGAAGACCCGTATCTTTTCAGGAGATGTGCAGACCAGGTGATCCGACGATGCGTTGCTGCCCCAGAAACGACGCAGATTCTCAGGCATTGCCACAACGGACCGACGGGAGGGCACTATGCGGCCAACAGAACCGCTCAGAAGGTGTTGGAGAGTGGATTTTACTGGCCCACGATCTTCAAGGATGCCCAAAGGTACGTTGACACTTGTGATCAGTGTCAGCGCGCAGGTAATCTCTCCAAACGCGACGAAATGCCTCAGAATTTCATTTTGGTATGTGAGATATTCGATGTGTGGGGTATAGATTTTATGGGTCCATTTCCTAGCTCATACAATAATAAGTACATCCTAGTTGCCGTCGATTATGTGTCTAAGTGGGCCGAGGCGCAAGCCTTAACCACAGACGACGCTAGGGTCGTCGTTAGATTTTTACGAGCGTTATTTTCACGTTTTGGGGCACCTAGATGCATTATTAGTGATAGAGGCACTCACTTTTGTAACACCCAGTTTGCACGCACTTTAGAACGTTACGGTGTTAGACATAGCCTATCCACCCCGTACCATTCCCAAGCTAGTGGTCAAGTCGAAGTAGTGAATCGCGAGTTGAAACGCATTCTAGAGAAAACTATAGAGGGGAACCGTAGGGAGTGGGCGAACAAGTTGAATGATGCACTTTGGGCATATAGGACTGCGTATAAGACTCCCATAGGCACCACACCATATAGATTAGTCTATGGAAAAACATGCCATCTTCCCGTAGAAATAGAGCATAAGGCATATTGGACCATCAAGTCCTTGGATCTTGATTTGGGGAACGCCGGCAGAAAGCGGCAACTCCAAATCAACGAATTAGACGAGTGGCGCTTATCGGCTTACGATAACGCCCGCATGTACAAGGAACGCTCCAAAGCCTATCATGATAAAAAGATTAGGCAAAGGCGAGAGTTTCAGGAAGGGGACCAAGTCCTTCTTTTTAACTCTCGACTTAGGCTTTTTCCTGGCAAGCTTAGATCACGCTGGTCAGGACCGTTCACTGTTACCCGTGTTTTCCCTTATGGTACTGTTGAGATTCAGGTATGGAGCATGGTACTTTTAAGGTGAACGGCCATAGATTGAAGCACTATCACGCAGGCGAGGAAGACGCGACCGAGAGGGAAGTGCTATACCTAGACTTCCAGACTTGAGCGAACGAATCGACGTCCGGCTAAAGACGGTAAAGTAAGATCTTCTTGGGAGGCAATCCAGGTATTTTCATTTATGTCTTAGGCATAGCCTTAGTTTTAAAATAAAAAAAATGATGTCACGGCCAATTGCTTAAGCAGTCACGGGCGTGACAACCCCCAGAGGCACTCACTGCCTCATGTCATGGCCAACTGCTTAAGCAGTCACGGCCGTGACACCCTCCAGAAACACTCACTGCCTCGTGTCACAGCCAACTGCTTAATCAGTCACGGCCGTGACGTTTACGGTTAAAAAAAATATATATATAAAAAAAAACCCTATTCGGTCACGGCCGTGACGTGTTCCAGAGGCTCACACTGCCTCGGGTCACGGCCAAGACCTTTGAAGGTCACGGCTGTGACCCTCACGAATTTAAAGGAAAAATCCGAACTTTTCGTCTTTTCCTCCCTCTTTTCTCTCTCTCTCTCTCTCGCGACCCTTCTTCCTCACCTCGCCATCACCACCCCCAAACCACCACCATCACCACAAATCGACGTAAAACCCATCCCCAATCCGGTTACCCACAGCTTAAACCTTCCAATTCGTCTCTTTCAATCATCAGAAAACTCGAAGGAATGAAATTTTTCTTCTTTGCACTATTTCGATCTAAATTTTGGAGAAGCTCGTCGAAATTGCTAATTCTTGGATATGAATCTGTTCTTAATCGTTCATTACATGATATATTTACTATTGGGTGTGCTTCATTCGTTGAAATTGGTTGCGAATTTTCGGATTTTGATGACGAACCCTAATTTCGATTTTGGGGCTTCTTGAAATTGGGACCAATTTTGTGTTTGACTTGCTCTATTATTGGTAGATACATGCTAGGAGCTCTTCAATCATGCTTAATTACGTGAATTGACGTTGAATTGCGACATGTTTACGAAGAACCCTAATTTCGATTTTGGGGCCTTCCGAAATTAAGCCCAATTTCGTGTTCTTCTTGCTATTTTATGACGATTACATGCTATTGACATGTTGGGTATGCGTAATTTGTTGATTTGGAACATTAATTTTGGATTTGATATGCTTATCCCAACTTGCCCGTGACGTGTTCGACAAATGCCGCTTTGAACTTTTGCATGTGATCGAGATTACTACATGTCTCCTGTAAATATTTTTGTCGAGTCAAGTTGATTGCGTTTATTTGCTATCTCTTTGAGCTCACACTTTCGCTTTCAGGTACTATGGGTAAAAGTCGCTCTTCAGCCTCACGTGACCCCGCCTCGCGTTCGCCCGTTCGTCAAAGGCGACGCGCCCCCCGCCGACAATGCTAGAAGCCATGGGCCAGTTCACTGACGAGGCCCAGACGGCACGATACACCAGGGTGAAGGGAATGGAGTTCATAGCCATGGACCAGATCGACCACGAGACGCTGGCGAAGCACCACATCGACCAGCAGGTCGCCCAGTACTTATCACTCAATGGATGGAACACCTTCCTGGCCATCGACGAACCAGTATACAGGGAACTCACCTTGGAGTTCCTTGCCACGTTCTCCTTCGACGAATATGGCGACCACAAAATCCGATTTCGCGCATTCAACGAAGAGCAGATAGTGAGGGCCGACACTCTGTACCATGCACTTGGAGTCCCAGAGCCCCGACACCGGTCCTTCGCGACTTACTTCGATCAACCGGGCGGACGACAGGGGTGCTGGGCTGACATCGCTCAACCTGGCGAGCCGGCATACAGCGCGAAGACGTCGAAGGCGTCTGCGCTGAGGAGCCCAGGACTGCGCTATATTCACCGCCTCCTGACGACCTCGCTTACACCGAGGGGTGACTCACACGGAGCAGTCACCCTCCGCGATCTGTTTTACCTGACCCAGCTGCAGCGAGGCGAACGGATCAATTTAGGAATGGCGGTGGCCCACGCCTTCAGTGCTCAGGCGGAAGCACGACCCCATGGCAAGATCGTCGTCGGCCCACTCATCACCAAGGTGATCAAGGGATTACGCTACTGGCCAGCGAATGCACCCGAGATGGAGGTAGTAGGCGGGCGTCGCCCGGTGAACGAGGAGATGCTTGTAAAGATGAAGATGCTCGTGAAGGCGCCCACCTGGACTCGCGCCAACAAGGTGTATATCTGGCACGAGATGTATCGCGGCCAGACCGACCAAGGTGCCGTCCCCGACGACCAGCTCTACCTCGAGGGCCCCCACCCAGTGGAGACAGACACGACGACAGCAGGGCCCTCCTATTCCTCTGGCTACCATCAGGGCGAATCATCCGGCGTCGCCCCGTTCGCGTCAAAGGCGGACCTTGAAGCACTGCACCAGGACATGATGCGCATGAACGCCGACTCGCTACAGAGGGACGACGAGCTCCGGCGATACAACGAAGAGACTCGGCGGCGACAGGAAGAGTACGAGCGCCAGAACGAGGAAGCCCACCGCCGTTACGATGCAGAGCTAGAGCGTTATAACCAGGCCCTTCAAGCCATGGACACGGCGCTCAAGTATTCCCAGCAATCGATGGCCTTCCTGCGCCCGAGGCCACCATCACCACAGCCACCGCCGCCACCTCCTTAGGGATTTCTTCTTTTCCTTTATGACATTGCATTTGCTTGCGTAGTCGCGTGTGATTCATTCATGACATTGCGCTTATAACTATGTTTCTAGTTAATCTTATGACTACTCTCTTTTCGTGTCTATTGCTCTCTAGCTAGCGCCAGGATACGCATAATGGATTACAACACGACCTTCACGCGCATAATAAACATCTACGACACGACCACGTCAGGGGAGTCCCGTTCTTTTAAACTCTTTTTCCTTCACTTCTATCATTTTTTTTACGTTGAGGACAACGTCTGACTTAAGTGTGGGGAGGGGAATTTAGTTTTAGAACTTACGTGAAAATTTTTAAATTTTTATGACGTGTCCGTGAGTCGTTGAGTTCGTTGGAAAGGCATGAATTACTGAATCAGGCATGATTGTTTGCGCTTATCTCGAGTTGGTCTGCATTCTATGAAATTATGTGAGCAATTAGGACATGCGTGACTTATTGAATCTTATCTGCCTGAATAGATATAGCACTGTTTTGAGAGATCCGTACACATAACCCTGTTTCGTGTGAGAGTTTGAGCCTGACGGGCTTACGCTCATTTTTCTTGGTTGTGTGACGTGCCTAGTCTATATCTCTCTAGAACTTGCCTGTCTGATGCATGTTGAAACTGTTTTGGTGTACGAGTGTGAAAATGATGAGGGCGTTAGGAATCAAGTCCAGGGCCAAAATTTTCTTAACCATGACGAACCCCATTAGTTAGCCACGTTGAGCCTAAGCCTATTCGTTGCTTACCTCGTATGTTATAGAAGCCACTGACCCGAATAAACCTCCAGAGATTTTATGAGCCTGAGTTGATTAAAATAAAGTAGAAGTCGAACTTGAAAGTTACTGTTCCAGTGTTTGATTTGATGTTCTTCTCTGCTATTCGTGAAATGACTCGTCCCTTACTTGACCGTTTTCTGAAATGACCCGATCCCTTGCATAAGCCTGCCCATAACCCTTTGGCAAGATATAGGTCTTGGTAATAAGTATCCCTAGGTACACGGCATTCGCTGTGACGATGTATTCTTTGCGACAAAAGCCGAACCTTGATGTTTTTAGGGAATAAGGGCAGTGCACAAAAGTAGAGCGTAACTAAGGTGAAAGGGAAGAAAATGAAAGGAAACTGAGTTGAGAGGGTCGAGCAGAAAAGTCTAGGATTTCGGAGCGAGAACGTCGAGTCTTATGTTGGGACGTGTGACTGTCTGTTTGATCATGCTGTATCCTTTGATAATTTTCGATCACGTGTCCTAGCTCTATGATGAAGTGTTCATTATTTATGCTTGTCGTTTTATGATTGTTCGACCCGTTTTCCCCGAAAAGACCCTCAGATTTATACTTGCCCTTTGAATAGTAGAGATGCGATTAACTTGCAAGTTTATGGTAGGGGTTGGACTAGTGCACGAATTGAGCGACTCATCATATGCTAGCCTATACACTTGAGTGAATTGAGTGAATCCTTGTGAGGTATGAGTCTCGATTAGCAGTGCGAAGAAAATTCAGGTCGACAAGTGCAAGTCATTAGTGTAATGTCCGTGATTGTTTGCTTGATTCCTTTTGTGCTTTCTAGCTTTGATGATAAATTGTGAACAATCGTGCCGTTATCCTAGTTTGATGCCTTATCTGATTTCTAATTTACTTTAGGACAAGCAAATGCTTAAGTGTGGGGAGGTTTGATAAACGCATTTCAATGCATTTATCGTAGTATTTATTCGGGGTATAATAGAGCTTTAGCAATCAATTTATGCATCTATTCGATATATTTACACTTATTTTGCTATTGAAGGAGCTTAGGACGAGTTTCGGGCGAAAAGGAGCGAAAACGAGGCAAAACGGCGCGAAAACCTCTTTACTGCCGATGGTCACGGCCGTGACCGATAATGCATCTGGCTGTGACATGGGACAGAACGTGGACAAACACTCACTGCCAGTGGTCACGGCCGTGACGTGTAGTGCTCCAAACCGTGACGAAGGGCAGAGAGCTGGGATGATGATGGTCACGGCCGTGGCCGACAATGCGTTTGGTCGTGACCAGTGACAGAAACATAAGCGCGTCGAGTTGGTGATGGTCACGGCCGTGACGGACCATGCCCCAGGCCGTGACCTATACGGAAATTCTTAAAAAGCCCAAATTCGATCCAGAAAAGAGACAACTTACCAGAGATTAACCCTAATCACTCTAGAGACGAAAATTAGCACAAAAGAACGCAGAATCGCATCCCGGAGCGCAAGAGACGGATCATCGGCGAGATCACGCCCAATAGAACGAAGAACGAAGAATCTTCAACGCTCTCATCGAAGATCATCCGTATATCAAGAACATGAATTCTTCGCCTTTATCCTTTATTTCTTTCGTTGTTTTCTCGTCTATCATGCACAGCTAAATCCCTTTTGTGTTTGTGATTAGATGAACGCTAGGTTAGTCGTACTTAAGACATGTTTATCGTGATTTGCGTATTCTGACTATTTATTGTTCTATGAAATTACTTCTTCGCTTTAATATGTCAATGTGTTAAAGTGAATGTATGGAAAATCGTTTAGGGCGACAGCTAAACAACGATTAGGCCCTTCGTAGAAGATAGGATTCGAGTATAGGGCGAAAGTAAATACTCGATCCTCGCTATTAGTAATTACTGAATTTTAGATCCCCACGAACGTTTAGGGCGACAGCAAATTCGCGAGTGGGTAGAAAAATTACTGAGATTTAGTCAAGAATCACGTAGGCACGATATTTCGTTGTCTTAGGCGATCACACCTAGTGGGATTCGAATCCCGAACACATCTTTATCATCTGAAGCTTCATATCAGTTCTAAGCGTGTTCTTCGAATTTCTAGTTGATTAGGAGCGATCTGTTAGGTTAAGTCGTCAAACAATTTGCGTATTTTATTTAGGTTAAATATCGAGTCGATAGGTCATTACTAGTACTTGATTTATTCCTCGTGTTCGATACTCGTTTACTCACTTTACTAAAACGATAGGTCCACTGCCTATCGCACGTCGAGTAATTTAGTATTCGTTTTAATTATTACTTGTCGCACTTTTCATTCACACACCACGTGTCGATCATAAAGCCTTCATCTTCATCTTCCACAAGCCAAAATCATTTTGGCCCGTAAACATCTCCATTTTGAATTTTGTGGCAGCCATATGAAGATCACGTTATTCCAACGTCTCGCCGCACCACTTGTTGGAAATTCGGCGCCCAAAGATTCGAAAACTCAATTAGCTATCAATTGTGTGCGTTCAACATATCAAGATTCATGATCTTGATTGTATAAAGAATCGAAAATCACATCTAAAGAAAACCATAAAAACACACAGAAATACCTGGTTCGGTCTCGACTTTTGACCTACTCCACAGACCAACCAAAGCTCTTTATTCCAAACCGTAAATTGGGATTACAAGATGGTATCTTCCTCACCAATTCTCTAGTTTACATCAAACCTTAATCTCACTCTATCGGAAGATAAGATCGCTCGAAGTTACTTACTTGAACACTCGAAATCTGCTATTTATAAGCTTCAGGAAAATAACAGTTTATGCAGTTGTGCTTAGACGACTTGTACCTCCTGCTTTTTGCATTGTACAGTGAGCTTTCCTCCTACTAATAGAAACGTGAACTCGGTTCTATTAGTTTTAATCTCAGCCACTGAATAAGAACCGCGCCAGATCGAAGGGCTGAGATTCAACCTGCATATCTCATGTATAGAAACAAATTCTTCAGCTCCAATTTGCCCTTGCTCGGCCCTTCATCATCTTCAGTTCTTTTCGGATCTTCCTGGCCTTGATCGTCGATGTTTTTGGCTCACAATCTCAACAGCATTGCCTCTAAATGTGTAACTAATCGCTTACGTGCAGTGATGGATGATATCATTTCTCCAACACAATAAGCATTTATACCTAACCGTCTTATTACAGATAATGTCTTAGTTGCCTTTGAACTTAATCATGCCTTGAGACAGAAAAGACGAGGTAAAGAGGGATTCTGCTCCCTTAAACTGGACATGAGCAAAGAGTATGATCGTGTTGAATGGCCTTTCCTTGAAAAGGTAATGAGTCAACTTGGTTTTCATTCATCTTTCGTGAGTCTAGTTATGAAATGCGTTAAACAAGTTTCCTACGACTTTCCCTTAATGGCAACGTTTTTGGTAATCTTATTCCCTCACGAGGCTTAAGGCAAGAAGATCCGTTATCTCCTTATCTTTTCGTTTTTTGCACGGAGTCTTTTGTAGTTTGTTACATGAGGCTGAACAATCGCGCCGGTTGAAAGGATTTAACATTTGTCGAACCGCAACCCCAGGTCACATCTTCTATCGCCGATGATACCATTATTTTAGCCAAGCGACATGCGAAGCGATATCGACACTCAATGAAGTCTTGGAGGTGTATGGGGCAGGTTCAGGCCAGCAAGTAAATTTCGACAAATCTTCAGCATCATTCTCACCCAATGTAGACGAAGAAATCAGGGAACAATGCTGTCGCACCTTGGGGCTACCGCAATCTAACCGCCACAACCTATACTTGGGGTTGCCCATTATTGTTGGCCGAACTAAGCGAGAAGTTTTTTCTTACATTACGGATCGTGTCTGGTCAAGAATCAAAGGGTGGTATCAGAAACTATTATCCCAAGCGGGACGCGAAATACTTCTCAAATCGGTAATACAAGCAATTCCAACTTATGCAATGAGTTGTTTTTTATTACCAGTTCAGGTTTTAAATGACATTCAAATGCGCATGGCGATATATTGGTGGAGCGCGACGGATCAGTACAAGATGCATTGGCTCGCGTGGACAAAATTAACTAAGGCAAAAGGCATAGGTGGTGTGGGTATTTGTTTGATTTGGCTCTCCTCGCAAAACAAGGATGGTGCCTTATGACTCGCCCAGACAGTCTCTTAGGAAGATTCTTAAGGCGCGCTACTTCCCTGAGGTACCGTTCGCGAAAGCAAGCCTTGGTCGAAGCCCTTCGATGACATGGCGTAGTATTATGGCTGCTAAACCTCTGTTTGATGCCGGCGTTCGCTGGCAAGTCCATTCTGGAAACAGCATCAACTTGTGGGGTGATCCTTGGCTGAACCGGCCCATATCTTTGAAACCGGCGACCCCATCAAACAAGAGCTTAGCTTAGTAGTTGGACGGTTTCTGATATTCGCATGCGCGGGTCTGGACCATGGAAGACATGCTGAATAAATCACTGTTTTTTCCTATCGATGTGGATCTTATTTTAGGTACCCTGCTGAGCTCGAATATGGGACATGACAAGCTAATATGGCATTATTCAATGAATGGGGAGTTCTCTGTTAAATCTGCGTATCGCCTAGGGAGAGACTTGGAGTCTAGGACGGCTGCAAGCTCGAGCTCACCAAAATGCTGGAAATTCCTTTGGATCGCTAACGTCATTCCGAAGGTAAAAATCTTTGCATGGCGCCTATGTCGGGATGCTCTCCCCACGGCAAAGAATCTCACTGTCCGCGGCTGCCTCGACAGCCCCAGTTGCCTTAGATGTGGCGTTCCCTATAAGGACTCTAAGCATATCTTCATGTCATCCAAAACAACACGTCAGATATGGAAGGCCTCGGGTATAAGGTATGATGTCGAACCTTACTTGATTGTTTCTACAGAGACATGGCTTCGTATAATCTCTGAAGTCATGTACCAACAAGAATTCACGATGTTCCTTAATCACTTATGGGCAATATGGGATGCACGTAACAATCTGACAATGAACGAAACTCGCATCCCGCATCAGGTTTCATTTCAAGCGCTATTGACATCACGTTATACCCCGGCAACAAAGTGAGCGAAGTGACTTCCCCCATACCAGCTCGATGGACTTGTCCCCCTCTAGGCGTTATCAAGCTTAACTTCGATGGAGCTATTCACTCGCAACGCTTCGGGGCTGCTATAGGAATTATAGCTAGAGATGAAGCTGGTAACTGTCGCGGATGGTACACAAAATTCTTCCGTGGCTCTTTTGACCCGGAAGTCATTGAGGCTTGCGTTTGGCGCGATGCTTTTTGCTATTCGGAAGAATTGGCTCTCAGCAATTTTTGAAGGAGATTGCCTTACTGTGGTGGAAAGGCTATCCAAGAAGTCGTCGGAGTCGGCAAAGATAGGAGCTATCCTATATGGCTGCATGCATCTTTTCAAATTGTTCTCTATTTCGTTCTCTTTTGCTAAGCGTCGTTGTAATGAGGCCGCTCACTATCTAGCTAAAGTGCTTGGTTGGGATGGAGAGGGACGTCTCCCACCCACACAAGCCTTAGCAAATTTGATTTCGGCTGACCTTTTATAATAAAATGGTCTTTGCTTTAACAAAAAGATTTATTTTCTAATGTTCCACTAATGAAATATTTTTGTTGGAAAATGATGAGACTTAACTTTGTTTTGACATACAAAGTTAATGACCAACTCAATTATCAAGTACAATGATCCAAAATTAAAACTCATATTTTGTTGACCCAAATTTGTAGTTTTGTATTGTTAGTTTGATATATTTATATATCCTATTCTACAAGAATGGTTGCAATATGCATTGTGACGTGTACAAATTTATCAAAATATTGGTTATTATTTCACAAATTAAATTTAAATGATGAAATAATATATCTTCAAAATGTACGCCCATACCATCCGTAAGCGGTTGAATCGTCTGTCCCACAATTTCTGTCCCACTTCCAGTCCCACTTTGTTAAAATAATCCTTACGATTATCGAAAAATATATGATATGGATATCAAATTGATCATCATAAAACAAATGTGTTTATTTATTTTTATCTTAAAATCACATGATTAATAATGATTTAATGATTTGGTGTAATATGAAATTAAAGTAATTAATAAACAAAAAAGAAAATTTTTGAACCGCATGATCTAAAATTCAACGGATCAGATGATTTGGGACATAGAGGGGACAGTGGGACAGATGATTCCATGCGATCCGTAAGTGGTGTGCCAATGCTCACCGTTTTAATAGATTCTCTTATAATCTATTTATTATTATCCAACAGAGAGTTATGGAGGTGATTCATCTATAATATCTATTCCATTATAAGTGTCTAGGGTGGCTATAAACTGTCAGTTTGATCTGTCATGTTATTTATAATTTAGTCCTTTATTTATAATTTAATTAATTTAATAAGTTATCATTTGACTTCTAAATTGTTTAGATATTATAATTATACTCCAACACATTCCTTTTAAAACCTATATTTCACCTATTAAATAGTAGGTATTATAAATATGAAAATTGAAGTAACAGGAATATAATTATATATAGCACACCATAGAGTGTGCGGATAGTACTAGTTATTATATTATTATCTACTCTACTATATAAGGGTGTGAGTGGGATATAAACTGACATTTTGGTCTGTTTTATTTATTTGCAATTTGATCCCTTTATTTTTTATTTAATTATTTAATATTTTTCATGTTACTTTAACATTTTTTCACTTATTATACATACATCCTAAACATCAGTTTTTCTTTTAGTTAAAAATTTTATTTTATCTATTCGATATTTGAAAAAATAAATCTCAAAATTAAAACAACGTAAAAATATAATTAAATTTGAATCACACGCATAGAGTGTGCGAAAAAAGTACCAGTATATCTATTCTCTTTGTTAAGGGAGAGGGCTCATTGTAAACTGTCAATAGTTTTAATTTTGGTCTGTCAAATTTTGTTTATTAAAAATAAAAGAAGTTACACAAATTTTTATAGCTATCCATGTTCTACGACCCACGTTCTAACCCTAAAACTCCCCAAAAAAGTTCTTATCGCTCGCTTCTTCCATTTGAGCTCTCTAAATTAGGTTCCGCTTTAAAATATTCGCTGGGTGAGAGAAACTAAAACGCATTCACCATGCAATAAGAAGACGTACTATATTGTTTATGTTATGTATATCTCTTTTGGTGCACGATGAATGGACTAATTTTTCCCCTTTCCGTTTCAGGTTTATTTCTATTTCAATATTTCAGGTTTATTTCTGTTTCAATATAGATATCGTCTGTGGAATATTTCTTTTATTTAATATCTCAAAGATTACGAGTTGTCCCTGATGTTGATTTGCATCGGAATACAATTCCAAATATCTTCGGACACGCATCGAGTGTGCTCCGATTTCTAGTATATCTTTCTATTTTATTAAGGCCTTCGCATTAGAGTAACGGCTTTGGTATGTCAATTTTGTTATCTATTAACTACTAATAAATTGACAATTGTTATTTCATTATATTTATTAATTATTAATAAGGGAAAACCACGTTCAATAACTCTGACAAGTGACAACTGCCCCTTCTAGCTGAAAACGTCTTTTATGTACAGTTTTCAATAAAAACTGCCTTGGGAACATCCAATAAAAAGAAACTGTAAATTTTTTGGTGCCGGGTTAATGTTATCTATTCTTTTTTTTTCACAGGCGTAGGGTGTGCAGGGATACTAGTATTATATAAAGGGTGTGCGGTGGCTATAAACTGCCACATTTGGTCTGTCATATTTGTTTGCAATTTAGCCCATCTATTTTTTATTTAATTACTTAATAATTTTCATGTTACTTTTATATTTTTTATTTATTATACTTACACCCCCTAAATATTATTTTTCTTTTATATAGTCATACATTATATTTCATCAATTCTACAATAAATAATAAATCTTAAAATTAAGAGCAACATAATATATTAAATTATATATACACACGCATAGAGTGCGCAAAGTATTAGTATATTTGCAACTGGTGTGGTTGTGCATTGGAGTGTCTTGACCACATCTTCTTCTCCTGTTTAAGAGCTCAACATGTCTGGAACATTGCGCCAATCACTTGGGATGGAATTCAAGATAATGTAGTGGGCTTCAAGAACTGGTAGGCAAGACTTAGCGCTGGACCAAATACAGATTGTTTCCAGGAGAGGGTTCAACTGTCGGTCTATATCCTTTGGATGCTGTGGAAAACACGAAACCTCTGGATTTTTGAAAAGACGGTGATGACAGAAAATGATGTGGTTAACCATGCCTTAGCCGAGTGGCATGAATTTTCCAAAGTCATTTAATTCTGTCATGTTTTTTATGTGGAAGATTTGGGCTGTAATTGTGCGGGAACCTTCTTCTGTTGGGGGCGATTAGTGTAGGGCTGGGAGATTCCTTGGCCAGTGCATTCATCGACTCTTGTTGTTTTGTACTCTTTCCTCCCAGATTTTGTTTGCTGAGATTGCAGATTACTAGGGCGCTTTGTGATTCCAGTGGTGATCTTCTCAACGAACGGACAAGCGTTGGTTCAGTGGCTGGAAATTGTCTCTTTTGGCTTGTTGTTGGGGTCCCTATTTATTTTATATTCTTCCAAACCTTTTATTTTGTCAGTTAGTTCCTTGCAGTCATATGTTAGTTTTTTCCTCCTTAAGGAGTTTGATCCCTTTCGATCTTGTGTGACTTAGGGGTTTTTTTGGGCTGTCGAGTCCTTGTACGTATTTTTTTGTGGAATGAAATACCATTTAGGGGGGGGGGGGGGGGGGCATTCATCGACTCTTGTTGTTTTGTACTCTTTCCTCCCAGATTTTGTTTGCTGAGATTGCAGATTACTAGGGCGCTTTGTGATTCCAGTGGTGATCTTCTCAACGAACGAACAAGCGTTGGTTCAGTGGCTGGAAATTGTCTCTTTTGGCTTGTTGTTGGGGTCCCTATTTATTTTATATTCTTCCAAACCTTTTATTTTGTCAGTTAGTTCCTTGCAGTCATATGTTAGTTTTTTCCTCCTTAAGGAGTTTGATCCCTTTCGATCTTGTGTGACTTAGGGGTTTTTTTGGGCTGTCGAGTCCTTGTACGTATTTTTTTGTGGAATGAAATACCATTTAGGGGGGGGGGGGGAAGAACTGTTAGAATTTCATTTCTTAAAAAAACAATTAGGAGACTTCAACTAGATTAATAGTGGGCTTCTATCTATTTGCTTAATGGGCCAAGGCCCATGCATGCCTGATTTACAATTTAGGACTTCGGAGATTGATCAAACTTCAAAGGGGTAAATACGTCACTTGATATTTCTGTTTTCTAATGAACTGAACAACGTCTTGTATTAAAAGAAATAAACTTTTCCCCCAAAAAGAAACCCTAGCCGAGACATTATCGATCGAGCTCCTCCTAGCTGATATCGCCATGTCGTCGAAGCGTAGCTATAAGGAAAAAGGTGTACGAAGAAACCAGTACGTATTTCTGGCTTTCATTTCTGCTAATTCTAGTGATTTCATTCTCGGTTTGCTGTTGTTTGATTGCTGTTTTTCGTTTCTATCCTTGCGATTGGAGTTTTGCTGATTTCGAGTTCGGTTGGTTTTTTTTTTCTGGCGAAAATTAAGTCGGATGCTGGTGTTGTTTTATCTATTATGCGTGCCGTTACAATTGTTTAGAGGATTGTCCATTTGTTGCAGTAAGGAGGAGAAAGCTGAAGAGCCTGAGCAGCCTAAGTACAGAGACCGTGCGAAAGAACGTCGAGAAGATCAGAACCCTGATTACGAAGTTGCGGAGCTCACTGCGTTTCACGCAGTTGCTCCTCCGGGAAACCTTGAACTCTTGTGAGTTGTTATTTTGCCTTTTATTTTCTTTTTATCTCGATCTTTTTGTTCGCTTTGACTAATTGCTAAATTTCCGTGGTGCTAAAATAGGTCAGCAGATGCTCATAAAATATCTATTGAAAACAGCAAGTATCTTGGAGGTATGGACGTCAATCATGATGTTTAGGTTGCTGCTGGAAGTATCTTTATCAGTTTTCAAATTTTGAGATTCTCAACCATGATGTTTAGGTTGCTGCTGGAAGTATATTTTGTCGATTTTTATTTTTGAGATCAACTCTTCGTTTTATAGTGATTTAATGTTTTGGAGGTAAGATTCGTGGATGAGAAACAGAAGCTGTTATTGGTGGATTATAGTTGGTCTCAATTTTTGGATGGTATTGAGCTTGGTTGTCGTCTGTATGTTGTTTTCTACTAGTTGATATGGTGAGACATGAGTGTATTGATTAGCTAGACATTGGGTAGTATTGAGTGAGTTTTCCTTTTTGTATTTTTTTTTTTCTGATAAGTTGCCGCCAGAGTATTTCTGACTAACATTGTTTTCTACTAACATTATGCTTTATTTTTCAGGTGATGTCGAGCACACTCACTTAGTCAAAGGGTTGGATTATGCATTGCTTCACAAAGTGAGAAGTGAAATTGACAAGAAACCTGATGCTGGAGAAGATTCTGACGAGAAATTCAAGTACATGTCTACTATCTTCCTTCATTTTTCATGTAGATTTGTTCTGCTTGTAACATTACTTGTTGTTCATTTTCCTTTATGTAGATCGCCTGTGAACCTTTAATGCTAATTATCTAGATCATTACATGATTTACCTGTAAAGTGTGCGTATTGAACAGATACCTAAGTTTTACGAGCCTTATCTTCATTCTATCAAGAGTTACAAAATGATGAACCACGTAATCCATTTATAGCACATTCGTCGTATATTATTATAAAACTAATTACAAACCTGAACTTGCATGGTCCTGCGCATTAATGTCACCCTTTGTATTTACAGAGTAGCAAAGGATGATCAACCAGTATCTTTCCGCACGACGTCAGCTAAGGTACCTGTTATTTTCTCAAAGTGTTTCTTTTAGTTCTGCTGTGAAACTGCCTTCTGATGCATCTATACTATTATCTTTCAGTCAATTTACCAGTGGATAGTCAAACCACAAACTAGTGTCAAGACCAATGAAATGTTCCTTCCTGGACGTATGGCTTTTGTATTTGACATGGTGAGTTCTTCTACCTTGCCTCGTGGGTTATCTGTAAGCGCATGACAAACTTTTATTGGGGATCTAGGCTGGAAATGGGCAATTATTTCTATTTAAGTTACTACATAATGTGTGTAAAGAGTATCTAATTGTAACTCATGTTACATTGCCAGGAAAGTGGGTTCTATAATGATATTCCAACAACCGTCCACAGAAGTAAAGCTGATTGCCCTGTCCCTGAGGTATCGTCGCTTTTCCTCCTTTGCGTTCTTGCTTTCTTGAACTGTTCTGTCTTGCCTTGCATCAGGATTTGATTATTATATTCTTCAGGAAATGGTCACCTCGAGTGTCGACGGTTCAGTTTTAGAGCGAATTGCTAAAATTATGTCATATCTCCGCCTTGGGTCATCAGGGAAGGTCCTGAAAAAGAAAAAGAAAGACAAGGATGTCAAAGGTCAACCTTGCGCATTTTTATTGCAAAAAATTTTCTCATGGTTTTATAACCTTCTCCAAGCAACTATATAAGATCTCAAGCCGGTTATTTTGCAGTTCCCTTAAAGTCATGCATCTGTTTTTTCACTTATCACTCACCTCTAAAGTTTTTCGCAACAATTCACCACAATGTGCTGTTGTCTCATGGTTCATCAACATCAACATGCCTTCTCCAATGTTACAGGAAAGATCTCATCTGCAACTAATGGTTTAGAAGATGTAAGGACATTAAAATCTGATTCTCTGAAGAACCGAAATGGCGAGGAGATGCTACCGCCACCACCTCCACCTCCTCCACTTTCTAGGAAGAATCAGCCCGACGTCATCAATGAAAGCAAAGAGTCCTCTGCTGCTCGTAAAGAAGATGATGATATATTCGTTGGCGATGGTGTAGACTACTCCATACCTGCGAACGAAATGAGCCAAAGCCCAATCTCCGAGGACATGGAAGAATCTCCTCGGGGCAAAGAAAAACCTTCCTACTTCAGCGAACCTGCCTATGGCCCAGTCCCTCCTGCTGATCTCTCCAATAGTTGGCCACAAGTGGTTAGTGTGACATTAGATCATCGCTGGCTTTATCCAATCCCCATCCTCAAATATATCTTATCTGCCGATGTATTGTATTGCAATTGATGTTGTTCTCTATACTTGTTCAGAATGGATATGATGCAATTCAGGCTCAAGCATTGGCCGGTGGTTACGAGCCAGATTGGCAAGGGTATCAATACGCCGAACAATTTGCTTACCCCGAGCAATATATACAGCAAGATATGCAGACATATGATGTGCAAGGCGGCCTAAATGTTTCAGACGAACCTCGAATGATGACCCAAGAAGAGAAGGATAGGGGCTTAGGGTCAGTGTTCAAAAGGGACGACCAGCGCCTTCAACAGCTGAGGGAAAAGGATGCCCGCGAGAAGGACCCCAATTTCATATCTGAGAGCTACTCTGAGTGCTATCCCGGCTACCAAGAATACAACCGTGAGGTTGTGGACAGCGATAATGAAGATGATCTGTCCAAAATGGACATGGGCAGCCGAGTAAGTGAATGCTAATCATTCCAAACTCTTGGTTGGTATATAATCATATACTATATAGGGTTAGTTATTTTTCCGATCCTGTAATTTAAGGGGTGCCACTATAGGGAGAATAACTTTCAAAATTAAGCAATTTAGGGACATATTCGCCGAAACCTTAGATTTGTCCAAAATTTCTTAATTTTGAAAGTTGTTGTTCGTATAACGGCACTCCCTAAATTCGCCGGAACCCTAGATTACATGCCTTAACCCTAGAATTTGGGGCAAAATCTAGGTTTCGGCATATGATGTTTCCAAAATTGCTTAATTTTGGAAGTTAATGTCTGGATAATGTTACCCCTTAAATTTGTTGTCCCTGTAATGTCATCCCCTCTAAATTACGTGACTGAAATAATAAATGTAGGCAAAGGGAAGGCTTCATCCTTGGGATTTTCAGACAGAGGAGGAATGGGCGAAGTACAACGAGCAAAAGGAGGCTATGCCCAAAGCCGCATTTCAGTTTGGCGTGAAGATGCAAGACGGTCGAAAGACTCGCAAACAAAATAGGGATCAAAAGCTTACGAACGAATTGCATCAGATTCAGAAGATTCTGACGAAGAAGAAGGCTGAGAGTGGTGACAAGGGTGGCGAGGGAAGGATTTATGATGATAATGATCATGATGATCAGCCTCATCCTGGGAAAAAGCTGAGAATATAATAAGGTACGTTTCAAGATTGTATTACTATACTATGGTGTGTATTTATATGCTTGCTACCTAGTTTTGTATGAAACTAGTGCGACTTTTTGGAACCTTTGCCAACTAAAACAATGCAAGGGTAAATTATGATCCCCCCCCCCCCCCCCCCCCCCCACCCCCCCCCCACCCACCCATGTGGTTAAATTACTGTTTGGTCCTATATTTGTAGTGTAAAAATTCCTTGTATTTTGCTAAACTTGGCACTTCATCCCTGTGTTGAAAGTCAAATAACTTTTCAACTTCTTCCCATATCTGAACTTCTGTGATGAGTGGATGTCGGGAAATCGGCCCCTTTGAAGCTTCGTCCTCGAAGATTTACCACTTCCATGAACATTATTATTAAGCCCATTCACAAGAGGAAAAAAAAAAAAAACTTCCTTTGGGAGAAGATGGAGTGCAAGAATTAATAGGAAGAAAACCTTATCAGGCAACGGAGGTTACTTGCAAAGCCGGCATTTTTCGATCTCGTTTAGTTCCAATGGCAAGAAGTATTCACATAAAGGCAAAGTTGAAACATTAATTTATTGTCTAAAGGTAAAGAATTTGTACTCAGAAATGCTGCTATTATATACCTTTAAAGTCCATTTGATAGGAGGATGGATTAATTATGTCGGGTTGTTGATTTTAGATGATATTATGTTTAATTGCACTCAATTACAGTTTCTCCTTATTTATAATATTTTATAGATGAAGGTAAATTTGTCATTAAGCTCCGGGATTGGATAAATGTATAGGGAGGAGTAGCTTTAGTTAATACCTTATTAGGGGTATTACGGATGTATTAATTAAATCTTACTTTTTAATAAACATGTCAACCAAACATGGCAATTCTAACCCTTCTATCCTCTCTAATTGTTGCATTATATGTACTTAGAGCATCTCTAACCGAACTGGAAAAACAAAAAAATTTCATCAATTTGCTCCAACCGATATCCAAAACCAATCCTAAAATGGGATTTTTAATTTCTCTCACCTGAAAAAACGCATCTTTGCGTGTTAGATGCGACGTGACTTTTTAATTTGCATTTTGAAGTCCGAATTTTCCATTTTCTTTATTTTGTCTGATAAAGCTGATCAATGACACATGAAGTGACATGTGGGCTGTCTGAAAGTGAAAAAGTTTGTCTTCTTTTGTCTTTGACGCGCTAAAACGATCTTCTATTTAAATTTATAACTAGCTTTTTGCCCGTGCAATGTGCGGGTCTTAATATCATATATAATTTAATTTAATATTATAAATTAGTTATGTGTTAATACGAAAAATGGCAACATTATAATACTTGTCGATTATAAACTATATAATCGTAAACTGGATAAGAAAACTTTATTTAAATCACTATGATAGATCTAATCAGAAAAAATAACAAAAATTAGCTAATGACATCGTACTCTTGAAGAATAAATAATTATACTCCTCCTCCCAATCGACTCTAAAAACATGTGAAACCTTTACTTCATCATCGATTGATTTTGGCGCCCTCAGTATAAACACAAATTTCGACATAAGGCGATTATTCACGTAATCTTCAAGTAAGAATGACCCATCATCTCCACCCTTTAATATAGTCAAAAAAATAAATTTAAGACTCAGTGAAAAAATTGAATCATGACAACATTTGTACCTCAATGAAAATCTGCTCTAATTCCGTTGCTGGTATGCCTAATATGACCTTCGCATGATCATTCCAGCATGTAATCTGTTTGGAACCAGATTTGTCACTAATTGTTGTCTTCAATATATATCTGCAGGCCAGACAATAAATTAAGAATTATAATTACGAAAATATAATTTTAATTTAAGCACTAATGCATTGTATTTCGATCGAAGTGATTACCTCGGGATAGTATGTGTAACCAACCTATTGCAAGTTATGCAATAACCATCCGTTACCTTGTTTACCTTACAGAGCGGACACAATTCGTACCAAATTGTCGCCATTTCTATGTGAGCTATACATGCACATACACGGAAGCACCGAATCTGCCAAAAAATGATTATATCTTTAACATGGTATAACCAATACTTCATTTGCAGGAAAAGTAAGGGAATAATACGTTCTCATCGACACAGTAGTCAGTTAAGTTGATTGGAACAGCATCAAGCAAGCTGTGTACTTGATGTAGAGTGTTTCCCCGTTTTTGACTCAACAAAATATGGTTTCGTGCAATATTATCCCAATCATACCTGACAAACAATGATGATTTAGTTAAATTATATGCAAAGGGAATAAATAAGAAAGGTTAACAAAATTATAGGAAATAACATACCACAAACGTATCTTTCGAGTCTCGTCAATGTCTGGGTCAACAAACACTCTGATCTAGTTGTGTTTAGATACGCACCAAAAGCGTTCCTCAAATTAAAAACATACGTAGCAGAACGAAAATTAATTTGTGATCATTAACATGCCAAAATTATAATAAACTATATAAATTTGTACTAACCATCAAAATGCTTTACTTCAACTCTCGACACTGCCAGAATCTGAATCTTTGTTGCATCAAATAAAAGTTTATAATCTTCAGATGTGGCAAAGTTTCCCCATAGTGAAATTTTCATTACATTCATGCTGAAAAAGAAAGTAGCAAGAAATTAGATAGATGGTAACAATATTATTTAGGGATATTCGACGTATTATAGGAGTACCTCGTGTCACAAATTAGGACATTTCGAACATGAGTTTCGACAACCATGCCATTTTTTTTCTTGAAAGTAACATTTTCCAAATCGCCAACATAAACCACAACGCCAATCGCATCTGCAGCGAATGTTGAAAGGCAACATAATTAATAATGTTTAACAAATAGTGGAAAATAAAATGAGGATTACTCACCGACTAAGTGGTCCTTCTGAGTGGCATATTGATGAAGTGCACTTAGTTGCTCAAATCGAAAGTTGTTTAGGGGAATATCATCATCAGAGTGATGCTGATAATCTACAATTTTGGTTGTGCGTGACCATTTCAGCTTATAATCATTCCGAATGGGCCAATCGAAATTTGATGCACGGTCAACACTTAAATTGTCAATATAATAAACTTTCCCTACTTTGATAATATCTCTAAAAATATCAACATCATTATTTTGTAGGGTTACTTGTATTTCTGTACCCTGAAACAAAAATATTAAAATTAAATATTACATAATGAGATAACTTAACAAATGATATGTTGAATGATTTAACACGTAGCGAAAAGGATTTTCATACCTCGACATCAATGAAAATCACATCTTGCACCCGATACTCAATATTTGATCGTATTGCGCTTTGAAGATCATACCGCCACATTAAACGTCCTCTCAGATTCCACGTATAATTATGAGGGAGTATTTGTCTAAATGGTTTGTATCTTAAATGATCCATCTGCATTAATCCATTCAAGAAGATATAAGGTAATGCAAAATATAAAATAGAAGCAAGGTAAATGCGAAATTAAAGAGACAACTATAGAGAATCAAGGTAAATGCGAACTACAAAAAAAATAAAAACAACAAAAATTTAATGCGAAAATAAATAAACTACGAAAAATATTATCACTATATATTGGATAGAAGTTCACTATACACAACATTCTTCGTAATATTTTCAGGTAAATCATTCTTGTTGCGTATCAGAATCGTGAGCCCATTCGGTGATGTTACACGGGAGAGAGCAACATAAAGTTGTCCGTGACTGAAGACATGATTGGGAAGATATAAACCAACTGACTTCAATGTTTGGCCCTGACTTTTATTAATTGTCATCGCAAAGGCCAAATTAAGAGGAAATTGTCTCCTTCTTGTAGAAAAGCCCGCCTCTTGGTTGGAGGGTGATAAATCAATCCGTGGAATGAGAACATTGTCACCCGTCCTCGGCCCTGAGATACCCTCGCTTCAATCACCTTATCTCCAAGCTTGTAAATAACCAATCGTGTCCCATTACACAATCCAATTGATTGGTTCATGTTGCGCAATAAAATGACTGGTGCTCCTACTTTTAGTTCGAGACAATGGTTGGGAAGACCAGCATAATTCGTGGAATGTAGCAACTCAATCGGATTCATTTCTTCCCTTGATTCACCAGTTTCTGACGAACATATTCTATCCGAACTCAAGTAACTTCGAGAAATTCCAGGAAGCATCAATAATATTTTTGAATTGAGAATGTAACGTCACTATTAGTTGGCGCTAGTATTGCTCGTTCCTTAAGATAAAGTAAATCAGAATACCGTGCCGTTAGGTCTTCATAAGTTGAAGCAATTAACTCATCAAGTCCATGTGCATCGTCTGTTATCAAGAAAGCCATCGGAATATCAACCCAATGTGGTTCACTGCTGCTTGTTAGAGATCTTCCAGGCAATCTCCCGTCCCCTATATCTAAGATCCATTTGCCGAATTGTGTAAGTTATTGTAATTCTTCACTCAAAAAATCATTACCGCAAAGTCGCATGTTTATTTGTAGCCTCATTAGTTGACAGTGACTCCAAAAAGTAGAACGGTGCAAAGTAGATGCGACAATTGCTTCTCGACCACCATTTGCGACAACCGGTAATATTCTAACCCTTCTATCCTCTCTAATTGTTGCGTTATATGTACTTAGAGCATCTCTAACCGAACTGAAAAACCAAAAAAATTTCATGAATTTGCTCCAACCGATATCCAAAACCAATCCTAAAATGGGATTTTTAATCTCTCTCACCTGAAAAAATGCATCTTTGCGTGTTAGATGCGACGTGACTTTTTAATTTGCATTTTGAAGTCCGAATTTTGCATTTTCTTTGTTTTGTCTGATAAAGCTGATCAATGACACATGAAGTGACATGTGGGCTGTCTGAAAGTGAAAAAGTTTGTCTTCTTTTGTCTTTGACGCACTAAAACGATCTTCTATTTAAATTTATAACTAGCTTTTTGCCCGTGCAATGCGCGGGTCTTAATATCATATATAATTTAATGTAATATCATAAATTAGTTGTGTGTTAATACAAAAAATGGCAACATTATAATACTTGTCGATTATAAACTATATAATCGTAAACTGCATAAGAAAACGTTATTTAAATCACTATGATAGATCTAATCAGAAAAATAACAAAAATTAGCTAATGACATCGTACTCTTCGCTTGAAGAATAAATAATTATACTCCTCCTCCCAATCGACTCTAAAAACATGTGAAACCTTTACTTCATCATCGATTGATTTTGGCGCCCTCAGTATAAACACAAATTTCGACATAAGGCGATTATTCACGTAATCTTCAAGTAAGAATGGCCCATCATCTCCACCCTTTAATATAGTCAAAAAAATAAATTTAAGACTCAGTGAAAAAATTGAATCATGACAACATTTGTACCTCAATGAAAATCTGCTCTAATTCCGTTGCTGGTATGCCTAATATGACCTTCACATGATCATTCCAGCATGTAATCTGTTTGGAACCAGATTTGTCACTAATTGTTGTCTTTAGTCTATATCTGCAGGCCAGACAATAAATTAAGAATTATAATTACGAAAATATATTTTTAATTTAATCACTAATGCATTGTATTTCGATCGAAGTGATTACCTCGGGATAGTGTGTGTAACCAACCTATTGCAAGTTATGCAATAACCATCCGTTACCTTGTTTACCTTACAGAGCGGACACAATTCGTACCAAATTGTCGCCATTTCTATGTGAGCTATACATGCACATACACGGAAGCACCGAATCTGCCAAAAAATGATTATATCTTTAACATGGTATAACCAATACTTCATTTGCAGGAAAAGTAAGGGAATAATACGTTCTCATCGACACGGTAGTCAGTTAAGTTGATTGGAACAGCATCAAGCAAGCTGTGTACTTGATGTAGAGTGTTTCCCCGTTTTTGACTCAACAAAATATGGTTTCGTGCAATATTATCCCAATCATACCTGACAAACAATGATGATTTAGTTAAATTATATGCAAAGGGAATAAATAAGAAAGGTTAACAAAATTATAGGAAATAACATACCACAAACGTATCTTTCGAGTCTCGTCAATGTCTGGGTCAACAAACACTCTGATCTAGTTGTGTTTAGATACGCACCTAAAGCGTTCCTCAAATTAAAAACATACGTAGCAGAACGAAAATTAATTTGTGATCATTAACATGCCAAAATTATAATAAACTATATAAATTTGTACTAACCATCAAAATGCTTTACTTCAACTCTCGACACTGCCAGAATCTGAATCTTTGTTGCATCAAATAAAAGTTTATAATCTTCGGATGTGGCAAAGTTTCCCCATAGTGAAATTTTCATTACATTCATGCTGAAAAAGAAAGTAGCAAGAAATTAGATAGATGGTAACAATATTATTTAGGGATATTCGACGTATTATAGGAGTACCTCGTGTCACAAATTAGGACATTTCGAACATGAGTTTCGACAACCATGCCATTTTTTTCTTGAAAGTAACATTTTCCAAATCGCCAACATAAACCACAACGCCAATCGCATCTGCAGCGAATGTTGAAACGCAACATAATTAATAATGTTTAACAAATAGTGGAAAATAAAATGAGGATTACTCACCGACTAAGTGGTCCTTCTGAGTGGCATATTGATGAAGTGCACTTAGTTGCTCAAATCGAAAGTTGTTTAGGGGAATATCATCATCAGAGTGATGCTGATAATCTACAATTTTGGTTGTGCGTGACCATTTCAGCTTATAATCATTCCAAATGGGCCAATCGAAATTTGATGCACGGTCAACACTTAAATTGTCAATATAATAAACTTTCCCTACTTTGATAATATCTCTAAAAATATCAACATCATTATTTTGTAGGGTTACTTGTATTTCTGTACCCTGAAACAAAAATATTAAAATTAAATATTACATAATGAGATAACTTAACAAATGATATGTTGAATGATTTAACACGTAGCGAAAAGGATTTTCATACCTCGACATCAATGAAAATCAGATCTTGCACCCGATACTCAATATTTGATCGTATTGCGCTTTGAAGATCATACCGCCACATTAAACGTCCTCTCAGATTCCACGTATAATTATGAGGGAGTATTTGTCTAAATGGTTTGTATCTTAAATGATCCATCTGCATTAATCCATTCAAGAAGATATAAGGTAATGCAAAATATAAAATAGAAGCAAGGTAAATGCGAAATTAAAGAGACAACTATAGAGAATCAAGGTAAATGCGAACTACAAAAAAAAATAAAAACAACAAAAATTTAATGCGAAAATAAATAAACTACGAAAAATATTATCACTATATATTGGATAGAAGTTCACTATACACAACATTCTTCGTAATATTTTCAGGTAAATCATTCTTGTTGCGTATCAGAATCGTGAGCCCATTCGGTGATGTTACACGGGAGAGAGCAACATAAAGTTGTCCGTGACTGAAGACATGATTGGGAAGATATAAACCAACTGACTTCAATGTTTGGCCCTGACTTTTATTAATTGTCATCGCAAAGGCCAAATTAAGAGGAAATTGTCTCCTTCTTGTAGAAAAGCCCGCCTCTTGGTTGGAGGGTGATAAATCAATCCGTGGAATGAGAACATTGTCACCCGTCCTCGGCCCTGAGATACCCTCGCTTCAATCACCTTATCTCCAAGCTTGTAAATAAAATGACTGGTGCTCCTACTTTTAGTTCGAGACAATGGTTGGGAAGACCAGCATAATTCGTGGAATGTAGCAACTCAATCGGATTCATTTCTTCCCTTGATTCACCAGTTTCTGACGAACATATTCTATCCGAACTCAAGTAACTTCGAGAAATTCCAGGAAGCATCAATAATATTTTTGAATTGAGAATGTAACGTCACTATTAGTTGGCGCTAGTATTGCTCGTTCCTTAAGATAAAGTAAATCATAATACCGTGCCGTTAGGTCTTCATAAGTTGAAGCAATTAACTCATCAAGTCCATGTGCATCGTCTGTTATCAAGAAAGCCATCGGAATATCAACCCAATGTGGTAGCTGTCCTTCAGCCGCTAACTCATAGCTCAAGAACTCCTATAGATAAGTATGGTAGACTCACTGCTGCTTGTTAGAGATCTTCCAGGCAATCTCCCGTCCCCTATATCTAAGATCCATTTGCCGAATTGTGTAAGTTATTGTAATTCTTCACTCAAAAAATCATTACCGCAAAGTCGCATGTTTATTTGTAGCCTCATTAGTTGACAGTGACTCCAAAAAGTAGAACGGTGCAAAGTAGATGCGACAATTGCTTCTCGACCACCATTTGCGACAACCGGTAATATTCTAACCCTTCTATCCTCTCTAATTGTTGCGTTATATGTACTTAGAGCATCTCTAACCGAACTAAAAAACCAAAAAAATTTCATGAATTTGCTCCAACCGATATCCAAAACCAATCCTAAAATGGGATTTTTAATCTCTCTCACCTGAAAAAATGCATCTTTGCGTGTTAGATGCGACGTGACTTTTTAATTTGCATTTTGAAGTCCGAATTTTCCATTTTCTTTGTTTTGTCTGATAAAGCTGATCAATGACACATGAAGTGACATGTGGGCTGTCTGAAAGTGAAAAAGTTTGTCTTCTTTTGTCTTTGACGCACTAAAACGATCTTCTATTTAAATTTATAACTAGCTTTTTGCCCGTGCAATGCGCGGGTCTTAATATCATATATAATTTAATTTAATATCATAAATTAGTTGTGTGTTAATACAAAAAATGGCAACATTATAATACTTGTCGATTATAAACTATATAATCGTAAACTGCATAAGGAAACGTTATTTAAATCACTATGATAGATCTAATCAGAAAAATAACAAAAATTAGCTAATGACATCGTACTCTTCGCTTGAAGAATAAATAATTATACTCCTCCTCCCAATCGACTCTAAAAACATGTGAAACCTTTACTTCATCATCGATTGATTTTGGCGCCCTCAGTATAAACACAAATTTCGACATAAGGCGATTATTCACGTAATCTTCAAGTAAGAATGGCCCATCATCTCCACCCTTTAATATAGTCAAAAAAATAAATTTAAGACTCAGTGAAAAAATTGAATCATGACAACATTTGTACCTCAATGAAAATCTGCTCTAATTCCGTTGCTGGTATGCCTAATATGACCTTCGCATGATCATTCCAGCATGTAATCTGTTTGGAACCAGATTTGTCACTAATTGTTGTCTTTAGTCTATATCTGCAGGCCAGACAATAAATTAAGAATTATAATTACGAAAATATATTTTTAATTTAATCACTAATGCATTGTATTTCGATCGAAGTGATTACCTCGGGATAGTGTGTGTAACCAACCTATTGCAAGTTATGCAATAACCATCCGTTACCTTGTTTACCTTACAGAGCGGACACAATTCGTACCAAATTGTCGCCATTTCTATGTGAGCTATACATGCACATACACGGAAGCACCGAATCTGCCAAAAAATGATTATATCTTTAACATGGTATAACCAATACTTCATTTGCAGGAAAAGTAAGGGAATAATACGTTCTCATCGACACGGTAGTCAGTTAAGTTGATTGGAACAGCATCAAGCAAGCTGTGTACTTGATGTAGAGTGTTTCCCCGTTTTTGACTCAACAAAATATGGTTTCGTGCAATATTATCCCAATCATACCTGACAAACAATGATGATTTAGTTAAATTATATGCAAAGGGAATAAATAAGAAAGGTTAACAAAATTATAGGAAATAACATACCACAAACGTATCTTTCGAGTCTCGTCAATGTCTGGGTCAACAAACACTCTGATCTAGTTGTGTTTAGATACGCACCTAAAGCGTTCCTCAAATTAAAAACATACATAGCAGAACGAAAACTAATTTGTGATCATTAACATGCCAAAATTATAATAAACTATATAAATTTGCACTAACCATCAAAATGCTTTACTTCAACTCTCGACACTGCCAGAATCTGAATCTTTGTTGCATCAAATAAAAGTTTATAATCTTCGGATGTGGCAAAGTTTCCCCATAGTGAAATTTTCATTACATTCATGCTGAAAAAGAAAGTAGCAAGAAATTAGATAGATGGTAACAATATTATTTAGGGATATTCGACGTATTATAGGAGTACCTCGTGTCACAAATTAGGACATTTCGAACATGAGTTTCGACAACCATGCCATTTTTTTTCTTGAAAGTAACATTTTCCAAATCGCCAACATAAACCACAACGCCAATCGCATCTGCAGCGAATGTTGAAACGCAACATAATTAATAATGTTTAACAAATAGTGGAAAATAAAATGAGGATTACTCACCGACTAAGTGGTCCTTCTGAGTGGCATATTGATGAAGTGCACTTAGTTGCTCAAATCGAAAGTTGTTTAGGGGAATATCATCATCAGAGTGATGCTGATAATCTACAATTTTGGTTGTGCGTGACCATTTCAGCTTATAATCATTCCGAATGCGCCAATCGAAATTTGATGCACGGTCAACACTTAAATTGTCAATATAATAAACTTTCCCTACTTTGATAATATCTCTAAAAATATCAACATCATTATTTTGTAGGGTTACTTGTATTTCTGTACCCTGAAACAAAAATATTAAAATTAAATATTACATAATGAGATAACTTAACAAATGATATGTTGAATGATTTAACACGTAGCGAAAAGGATTTTCATACCTCGACATCAATGAAATTCAGATCTTGCACCCGATACTCAATATTTGATCGTATTGCGCTTTGAAGATCATACCGCCACATTAAACGTCCTCTCAGATTCCACGTATAATTATGAGGGAGTATTTGTCTAAATGGTTTGTATCTTAAATGATCCATCTGCATTAATCCATTCAAGAAGATATAAGGTAATGCAAAATATAAAATAGAAGCAAGGTAAATGCGAAATTAAAGAGACAACTATAGAGAATCAAGGTAAATGCGAACTACAAAAAAAATAAAAACAACAAAAATTTAATGCGAAAATAAATAAACTACGAAAAATATTATCACTATATATTGGATAGAAGTTCACTATACACAACATTCTTCGTAATATTTTCAGGTAAATCATTCTTGTTGCGTATCAGAATCGTGAGCCCATTCGGTGATGTTACACGGGAGAGAGCAACATAAAGTTGTCCGTGACTGAAGACATGATTGGGAAGATATAAACCAACTGACTTCAATGTTTGGCCCTGACTTTTATTAATTGTCATCGCAAAGGCCAAATTAAGAGGAAATTGTCTCCTTCTTGTAGAAAAGCCCGCCTCTTGGTTGGAGGGTGATAAATCAATCCGTGGAATGAGAACATTGTCACCCGTCCTCGGCCCTGAGATACCCTCGCTTCAATCACCTTATCTCCAAGCTTGTAAATAACCAATCGTGTCCCATTACACAATCCAATTGATTGGTTCATGTTGCGCAATAAAATGACTGGTGCTCCTACTTTTAGTTCGAGACAATGGTTGGGAAGACCAGCATAATTCGTGGAATGTAGCAACTCAATCGGATTCATTTCTTCCCTTGATTCACCAGTTTCTGACGAACATATTCTATCCGAACTCAAGTAACTTCGAGAAATTCCAGGAAGCATCAATAATATTTTTGAATTGAGAATGTAACGTCACTATTAGTTGGCGCTAGTATTGCTCGTTCCTTAAGATAAAGTAAATCAGAATACCGTGCCGTTAGGTCTTCATAAGTTGAAGCAATTAACTCATCAAGTCCATGTGCATCGTCTGTTATCAAGAAAGCCATCGGAATATCAACCCAATGTGGTTCACTGCTGCTTGTTAGAGATCTTCCAGGCAATCTCCCGTCCCCTATATCTAAGATCCATTTGCCGAATTGTGTAAGTTATTGTAATTCTTCACTCAAAAATCATTACCGCAAAGTCGCATGTTTATTTGTAGCCTCATTAGTTGACAGTGACTCCAAAAAGTAGAACGGTGCAAAGTAGATGCGACAATTGCTTCTCGACCACCATTTGCGACAACCGGTAATATTCTAACCCTTCTATCCTCTCTAATTGTTGCGTTATATGTACTTAGAGCATCTCTAACCGAACTGAAAAACCAAAAAAATTTCATGAATTTGCTCCAACCGATATCCAAAACCAATCCTAAAATGGGATTTTTAATCTCTCTCACCTGAAAAAATGCATCTTTGCGTGTTAGATGCGACGTGACTTTTTAATTTGCATTTTGAAGTCCGAATTTTCCATTTTCTTTGTTTTGTCTGATAAAGCTGATCAATGACACATGAAGTGACATGTGGGCTGTCTGAAAGTGAAAAAGTTTGTCTTCTTTTGTCTTTGACGCACTAAAACGATCTTCTATTTAAATTTATAACTAGCTTTTTGCCCGTGCAATGCGCGGGTCTTAATATCATATATAATTTAATTTAATATCATAAATTAGTTGTGTGTTAATACAAAAAATGGCAACATTATAATACTTGTCGATTATAAACTATATAATCGTAAACTGCATAAGAAAACGTTATTTAAATCACTATGATAGATCTAATCAGAAAAATAACAAAAATTAGCTAATGACATCGTACTCTTCGCTTGAAGAATAAATAATTATACTCCTCCTCCCAATCGACTCTAAAAACATGTGAAACCTTTACTTCATCATCGATTGATTTTGGCGCCCTCAGTATAAACACAAATTTCGACATAAGGCGATTATTCACGTAATCTTCAAGTAAGAATGGCCCATCATCTCCACCCTTTAATATAGTCAAAAAAATAAATTTAAGACTCAGTGAAAAAATTGAATCATGACAACATTTGTACCTCAATGAAAATCTGCTCTAATTCCGTTGCTGGTATGCCTAATATGACCTTCGCATGATCATTCCAGCATGTAATCTGTTTGGAACCAGATTTGTCACTAATTGTTGTCTTTAGTCTATATCTGCAGGCCAGACAATAAATTAAGAATTATAATTACGAAAATATATTTTTAATTTAATCACTAATGCATTGTATTTCGATCGAAGTGATTACCTCGGGATAGTGTGTGTAACCAACCTATTGCAAGTTATGCAATAACCATCCGTTACCTTGTTTACCTTACAGAGCGGACACAATTCGTACCAAATTGTCGCCATTTCTATGTGAGCTATACATGCACATACACGGAAGCACCGAATCTGCCAAAAAATGATTATATCTTTAACATGGTATAACCAATACTTCATTTGCAGGAAAAGTAAGGGAATAATACGTTCTCATCGACACGGTAGTCAGTTAAGTTGATTGGAACAGCATCAAGCAAGCTGTGTACTTGATGTAGAGTGTTTCCCCGTTTTTGACTCAACAAAATATGGTTTCGTGCAATATTATCCCAATCATACCTGACAAACAATGATGATTTAGTTAAATTATATGCAAAGGGAATAAATAAGAAAGGTTAACAAAATTATAGGAAATAACATACCACAAACGTATCTTTCGAGTCTCGTCAATGTCTGGGTCAACAAACACTCTGATCTAGTTGTGTTTAGATACGCACCTAAAGCGTTCCTCAAATTAAAAACATACGTAGCAGAACGAAAATTAATTTGTGATCATTAACATGCCAAAATTATAATAAACTATATAAATTTGTACTAACCATCAAAATGCTTTACTTCAACTCTCGACACTGCCAGAATCTGAATCTTTGTTGCATCAAATAAAAGTTTATAATCTTCAGATGTGGCAAAGTTTCCCCATAGTGAAATTTTCATTACATTCATGCTGAAAAAGAAAGTAGCAAGAAATTAGATAGATGGTAACAATATTATTTAGGGATATTCGACGTATTATAGGTGTACCTCGTGTCACAAATTAGGACATTTCGAACATGAGTTTCGACAACCATACCATTTTTTTTCTTGAAAGTAACATTTTCCAAATCGCCAACATAAACCACAACCCAATCGCATCTGCAGCGAATGTTGAAACGCAACATAATTAATAATGTTTAACAAATAGTGGAAAATAAAATGAGGATTACTCACCGACTAAGTGGTCCTTCTGAGTGGCATATTGATGAAGTGCACTTAGTTGCTCAAATCGAAAGTTGTTTAGGGGAATATCATCATCAGAGTGATGCTGATAATCTACAATTTTGGTTGTGCGTGACCATTTCAGCTTATAATCATTCCGAATGGGCCAATCGAAATTTGATGCACGGTCAACACTTAAATTGTCAATATAATAAACTTTCCCTACTTTGATAATATCTCTAAAAATATCAACATCATTATTTTGTAGGGTTACTTGTATTTCTGTACCCTGAAACAAAAATATTAAAATTAAATATTACATAATGAGATAACTTAACAAATGATATGTTGAATGATTTAACACGTAGCGAAAAGGATTTTCATACCTCGACATCAATGAAAATCAGATCTTGCACCCGATACTCAATATTTGATCGTATTGCGCTTTGAAGATCATACCGCCACATTAAACGTCCTCTCAGATTCCACGTATAATTATGATGGAGTATTTGTCTAAATGGTTTGTATCTTAAATGATCCATCTGCATTAATCCATTCAAGAAGATATAAGGTAATGCAAAATATAAAATAGAAGCAAGGTAAATGCGAAATTAAAGAGACAACTATAGAGAATCAAGGTAAATGCGAACTACAAAAAAAATAAAAACAACAAAAATTTAATGCGAAAATAAATAAACTACGAAAAATATTATCACTATATATTGGATAGAAGTTCACTATACACAACATTCTTCGTAATATTTTCAGGTAAATCATTCTTGTTGCGTATCAGAATCGTGAGCCCATTCGGTGATGTTACACGGGAGAGAGCAACATAAAGTTGTCCGTGGCTGAAGACAGTATTGGGAAGATATAAACCAACTGACTTCAATGTTTGGCCCTGACTTTTATTAATTGTCATCGCAAAGGCCAAATTAAGAGGAAATTGTCTCCTTCTTGTAGAAAAGCCCGCCTCTTGGTTGGAGGGTGATAAATCAATCCGTGGAATGAGAACATTGTCACCCGTCCTCGGCCCTGAGATACCCTCGCTTCAATCACCTTATCTCCAAGCTTGTAAATAACCAATCGTGTCCCATTACACAATCCAATTGATTGGTTCATGTTGCGCAATAAAATGACTGGTGCTCCTACTTTTAGTTCGAGACAATGGTTGGGAAGACCAGCATAATTCGTGGAATGTAGCAACTCAATCGGATTCATTTCTTCCCTTGATTCACCAGTTTCTGACGAACATATTCTATCCGAACTCAAGTAACTTCGAGAAATTCCAGGAAGAATCAATAATATTTTTGAATTGAGAATGTAACGTCACTATTAGTTGGCGCTAGTATTGCTCGTTCCTTAAGATAAAGTAAATCAGAATACCGTGCCGTTAGGTCTTCATAAGTTGAAGCAATTAACTGATCAAGTCCATGTGCATCGTCTGTTATTAAGAAAGCCATCGGAATATCAACCCAATGTGGTTCACTGCTGCTTGTTAGAGATCTTCCAGGCAATCTCCCGTCCCCTATATCTAAGATCCATTTGCCGAATTGTGTAAGTTATTGTAATTCTTCACTCAAAAAATCATTACCGCGAAGTCGCATATTTATTTGTAGCCTCATTAGTTGACAGTGACTCCAAAAAGTAGAACGGTGCAAAGTAGATGCGACAATTGCTTCTCGACCACCATTTGCGACAACTGGTAATATTCTAACCCTTCTATCCTCTCTAATTGTTGCGTTATATGTACTTAGAGCATCTCTAACCGAACTGAAAAACCAAAAACATTTCATGAATTTGCTCCAACCGATATCCAAAACCAATCCTAAAATGGGATTTTTAATCTCTCTCACCTGAAAAAATGCATCTTTGCGTGTTAGATGCGACGTGACTTTTTTTAATTTGCATTTTGAAGTCCGAATTTTCCATTTTCTTTGTTTTGTCTGATAAAGCTGATCAATGACACATGAAGTGACATGTGGGCTGTCTGAAAGTGAAAAAGTTTGTCTTCTTTTGTCTTTGACGCGCTAAAACGATCTTCTATTTAAATTCATAACTAGCTTTTGGCCCGTGCAATGTGCGGGTCTTAATATCATATATAATTTAATTTAATATTATAAATTAGTTATGTGTTAATACAAAAAATCGCAACATTATAATACTTGTCGATTATAAACTATATAATCGTAAACTGCATAAGAAAACGTTATTTAAATCACTATGATAGATCTAATCAGAAAAAATAACAAAAATTAGCTAATGACATCGTACTCTTCGCTTGAAGAATAAATAATTATACTCCTCCTCCCAATCGACTCTAAAAACATGTGAAACCCTTACTTCATCATCGATTGATTTTGGCGCCCTCAGTATAAACACAAATTTCGACATAAGGCGATTATTCACGTAATCTTCAAGTAAGAATGGCCCATCATCTCCACCCTTTAATATAGTCAAAAAAATAAATTTAAGACTCAGTGAAAAAATTGAATCATGACAACATTTGTACCTCAATGAAAATCTGCTCTAGTTCCGTTGCTGGTATGCCTAATATGACCTTCGCATGATCATTCCAGCATGTAATCTGTTTGGAACCAGATTTGTCACTAATTGTTGTCTTTAATCTATATCTGCAGGCCAGACAATAAATTAAGAATTAAAATTACGAAAATATAATTTTAATTTAATCACTAATGCATTGTATTTCGATCGAAGTGATTACCTCGGGATAGTGTGTGTAACCAACCTATTGCAAGTTATGCTATAACCATTCGTTACCTTGTTTACCTTACAGAGTGGACACAATTCGTACCAAATTGTCTCCATTTCTATGTGAGCTATACATGCACATACACGGAAGCACCGAATCTGCCAAAAAATAATATATTATATCTTTAACATGGTATAACCAATACTACATTTGCGGGAAAAGTAAGGGAATAATACGTTCTCATCGACACGGTAGTCAGTTAAGTTGATTGGAACAGCATCAAGCAAGCTGTGTACTTGATGTAGAGTGTTACCCCGTTTTTGACTCAATAAACTATGGTTTCGTGCAATATTATCCCAATCATACCTGACAAACAATGATGATTTAGTTAAATGATATGCAAAGGGAATAAATAAGAAAGGTTAACAAAATTATAGGAAATAACATACCGCAAACGTATCTTTCGAGTCTCGTCAATGTCTGGGTCAACAAACACTCTGCTAAATCTAGTTGTGTTTAGATACGCGCCTAAAGCGTTCCTCAAATTAAAAACATACGTAGCAGAACGAAAATTAATTTGTGATCATTAACATGCCAAAAAATATAATAAACTATATAAATTTGTACTAAATGCTTTACTTCAACTCTCGATACTGCCAGAATCTGAATCTTTGTTGCATCAAATAAAAGTTTATAATCTTCAGATGTGGCAAAGTTTCCCCATAGTGAAATTTTCATTACATTCATGCTGAAAAAGAAAGTAGCAAGAAATTAGATAGATGGTAACAATATTATTTAGGGATATTCGACGTATTATAGGAGTACATCGTGTCACAAATTAGGACGTTTCGAACATGAGTTTTGACAACCATGCCATTTTTTTTTCTTGAAAGTAACATTTTCCAAATCGCCAACATAAACCACAACGCCAATCGCATCTGCAGCGAATGTTGAAAGGCAACATAATTTATAATGTTTAACAAATAGTGGAAAAATAAAATGAGGATTACTCACCGACTAAGTGCACACAAATCCCTATTGTATGGTACTATCCACCTATTATCGACTTCTCGACCATTGGCTAAAAGTGTCGCAACTGTTCTTCTACGCATGTAATGCACAAAGCTTCGATCATCAACAATGGTCTCGTGGTAAAATTTCTTCGGATATCGCTTTGAGCACTTTCCATCAACTAAACACGGACCACAGGGTCCATGAATAATGAACTTAGTTACTGTTTCATACGCAAGGGGGTCATCGTCTTTATCAGGAATCTCAGCACTGATGAATTTGTCAACATCCTCTGGACATGCAGGCTTATCATTTGGGGTCAGGGTAAGAAGTATATGTGCATGCGGAAGTCCACGTTTTTGGAATTCAACAACATATAAATCTGCAGTTATTTAGCTTGGGTTAGCTACACAAATAAAAAATTAATTTGAATATTAAACTTATCTAAAATTACCTGCAACGACCGTTCCAAACATCCGTTTGTCCTTCAAATCACGAAGTAATTCTTTCATTTTTAATTTGAAAACTCGAGCGACAATATCCGAACGATCTTCAACTTGTTCGTAATGAAGCAGTTCTCTAGTTATTTCAGGCCAACTCGGATTACACGTGAAAGTGATGAAATAATCAGGAGGGCCCATTTTACGACATATTGCGACTGCATCCTGATGATGTTGAATGACATTGCGTGGGCCACCTGTAAATGATGATGGCAGTATATACTTTCTTCCAACGGAAATTGCATTAATATCTCTACTTAAGACAGCATCCTGAATCCCTCTATACAATTCGGTGCGCAAACGCCCTTGGTTATATTTGACGTACATAAGACGGTTTTGCTCAATAGCACAATATACGTCGACAATATATTGTTGGTGCAGGCGACCACCTCGAACCAAACTATCACCATCATCTTCCCTATCTTGGATTCGATAGGCATAAGATTGTCTCATCGTAACTCTATCTCTTGAGGTACTGGCTGAGTTTATTGGTATGTCGACTGACCAGCCATCTGTTCCATAAGGAAACAACAATGGATATTGGAGAGGGATATAAGATGGATGAGTTTCGTTTATCCTTTGTAAAGTCCCACTCATTGTTTCTAAAATGACGTCTCTATTCCCCAGATCTTCCGTGCAATCACCTACCAATAAAGCAGCTACTTCGCTTGACGCTGGACGGGTGTATTGTCTACCGTCTCTTGCTTGAATGATACGAATACGTAGATTTATATTGTTTTCTTGTCGTGCCAACATATCGCGAGCGCTTCGGAAAACTGAAACATATGGGTTTACTTGATCAAGCATATGCTGTAGGCCACGAAGAATATCACCGTTTATGTCCGCAGAACTCAATGATCCCATTGCATTTAGACGATTGAAAACCTCATTTTCAGTGTCGTGAATGTATAGTTGCGCAAATTTCGGTCCACTACCAGGTTCGGGAAGCAATGACCCAATTCGATGGTAGTTGCTTCCACTAATTCGAAACACATAGGGTCCCCTACCATCATTAACGCTGTTGTCGATCCGTCCTCCCACTGAAGTGAATGCCATTAATGAATTGTACATTCGGATCTTGTCTTTGAAGACTGGTCGTGAATGCAACGACTGAAGGAACGGTGGTGATATAGGACTATTTGGTAGACGAACTTGACCATTCCCGCAACATAATTGGAATCTTGGATTCCTCAAGCTACTATCTCGAACTTTTTTGGTAACCCACATGAGGGCACTGCAACTGGGGCATTTTATCGTTCTCGCTCCAATATCTAATCGTTGTGGGATAAGACGTCTTCTACTTGTAGTCGATGTTTCTACAAATATTTATTATACTGAACAATTAAATATTGACGGGTTTACGACTCAGAGACATATATGTAAATCGATATAAGGTATTACCAGGTTGATCGCGAGTAGGCTGACTATTCTGAAATGTCTTGAACTATTACTCCGTAGATTTGTTATCCTCACAGCTCGAGCTTCCCGTTGTAATGAAAATTGGCGCAGATTTCTTGTTTGCATGTTTTCATTTGAAGGGAAATTGGATCGACAATTATGTGCGTCCATAATTGTTTTCAAGTGATAGACGATGTATGATACCTAACCAGCATGATTAATAGTATAAAATAAGTTGAATGTTATTTTTTGGGGAAGCTTTTTGTAAAACTACTAAAGTTAGGTATAGTAGGTACTTATATTTTTGGGAATTTTTATGTAAAACTACGATGTTAGATAGAGTAGATATTTAATTAGTTAAACCTTTGGCAATCTCAAACAACCATCAACGCCACAAAATCCAAAAAGTGCATGTACGATAATGCATTCAATTTATTCCACAATACTATCATAAAAGTCCAAAAAAATTCGTAGATGTTAAGTAAAATCTTAAAAATTTGTAACTAATTTTGCAATGCATTCCACGTCAAGTAGAAAATTAAATAATGTTGAGAAAAATTAGAAGTTACTAACCGATCGAGCGTCCTTTGGCTTTAATGTTCAGCTTAGTTGACCCAAATTCCGTCGTATCAATATTCGCTGTATATGATGAAACTTTATTGCGTAAGTATTGCATATAAATCCATTGATCCATATTCCATAATATATGATATTCATCCCAACATTTATATCTCAATGATCCAACACAACACACATGAAGATTACAGTAAACAACGAATAAATTATACGTGAATATATGTCCTACACACTCTCATTCGAAGGTCATCTAGAAAACATACACGTATGAAAACATCAATCATTGCAACAAATATAACATTGTCCATGTATGATCAATGCCATCGATTTCAATAACCATACAGAAAACTAACGTATGAAAACATCACATAATAGAGTAATAAAAAAAGAAAAAAAAAAGGAAAAATTGCATGTACGATATATGCATTCAATTTAATCCAAACAGTAAATGTAAATAAAATCTAAAAAATATAACTTATTTAACAACCATTCCACGTCTATTAAAAAAATTTAACGCATTGAAGAAAAATTAGAAGCTACTAACCGGTTAAATCCCTTTAAGCACCTATTCGCAAAGTCTCAAGTGGAATCTCTTAATAGATTCCAAAGCTCTGACCTACGGATTAATATTTGAATGGTCGTAAACAATAAATATATCTATGAAAACATGGTTAATGATTAATGCAACAAAAAAATATACAGATTAAAAACTACTTTGACAAATGTTTGACATGTGAAACTACAAAAAGAGTATTTATAAAAAGGCAGCAAATTAGATATTCATGAATCATGACAAGTGCATGCCAAAATTAATACATATAGATCACAAACTATATTAAGAGATTGATATGATGTTTCAGTTCTCGCTTAGCAATATATATCATGTTTGACATGAAAATTTCAACGATAATAAACAAAAATATATGTATGAAAATAGCATAGGTGTTGCAAAAAATATATGTATATATATAAATTAAATAATAAAATTAGTTGACATATATGTTCGACATGTCAAACTGAAAAAATTTATTATTTATATAAACGCATAAGAATAGATTATCATAATAAGACGAAGATATTTGCGAAAATGAACGCATATAGGTAAAAGATGTCGATCATGTGAAACTAAAAAATTGATTATTTATATAAAGGCAAGATTATCATAATAAGATGAAGATATGTTATGACGTACCTGTTGGGTCAAAGAAGGAATTTTCAAAGCTCTCTGCAATAGCTATGTTATGACGGACCTGTTGCAAACAATGATGACGGCATAGTTATAAAAAGGAATACTACTTCAACAGACCATGATTATGTTGACTTAAATGTTTATAGAGATGGCGATATGACAAGACAATTAAAGAATAATGTGGACCTTCATCGCACGGGCAACTCCCCTAAAATACTGAAGGAAAACAGTAAAACATAAAATAATGTTAACTTACATGAGAGTTGATGAAGATTAAAGACTTGATATGATTATTCCATAGACTGGTTTGATTGATAGAAAAATCTGATACACGATGAACAAAGAAAGTCGATGTGGTATAATCCTAACTGACTAAAATCGTGCACAGTTATCCATTTGAGTTTAAAATTACAAAAATAAAACTAATCTGCTAAATAATCTGTATTAATAATTACTTCTAAGGTGGATCGGTTAGTTTTGTTTAGAAAGTGGGTGGTTGTATTTTTTAGTGGGGGCTTTTATTTTTTAGTTCGCAGAGTAGATTGTAAAAAATAAGATTTTATTAAAAATAAAGAAACTATGGACACGTGGCAGCTTTATGGCAAAAGTACATTTGTTTGTATATATAGGATATATATGCATTTATATTACATATTGGGACGAGCCAATAGCCAAGAGATCATTAGTCTTCCCTCGCAATCTTAACGGGCCAACATAGCATATGCCCAAATGTCTAAATCAACTACTAATGAATAATGATTATGTGGAACATTTGATGAGGATGATTTAGGTAAAACGGGATTTTTCAAGTTGCAATACAGAAATGGAAAGTTAGCAAATTGGGTCGCTAGAAGATTTCCATGTCATTTAAACTCAATAAAAACGGGATTTGATGAGGATAATTTTTTTCGATTATCTAAAATAATATTTGTAGTCTAATTGGTAAAGTTGTAAAATATGTGGGTAGTATTGAAATTTGTAAAAATTGTACAGGAAGTGAATATTACAAAATAGTCTATTGAGTTTGAGAATGAGTTGATCGGTTGGAGAAGAATTACTGCATTTTGAGTTTGAGAATGCATTTGAGTTTGAGAATGCGTTTATCGGTTGGAGATGGTCTTATTATGACAATTACCATAAGCATATTTCAAAAATCTTCACTTTTTTTCCTTCCCCATAAGCAAATCCTTTGGGTCATTCTTTGCGTTATTTCTTTTTTCTTTTTTTTTTTTTGTTGTAGTTGACAAATCCATTACCACATGCAAGCAATGTACAAAGTAACTTACATTAACCACTCAATTTATCGGCACGATGCACGACACACTCAAATATAAGCTAAAGCGTACGAATTACAAACTCGTTCAATAAACCGTTTGTCTTTGCCTGACTTCACTGACTTACAGAAGAATCGAATATGCCATTTCATATCCCTAGCCACCCCTTGAGCTATCATCAGAGGTGATGAATTGTAGCATGGACCCTCCGAATGGACTCTCTTTTTTCTCTCTTTCCAGATATGATACACGGCAACCACATAGCTTGCAATTTCAATCTTGAATCTAGCGCCTCTGTGTTTTGCGAGCCTCTTAATCCAACATCTCCAGGCATTGAAATGCACTGGACCAAGGAGAGTCTGCAACCAAGCCGTGATGATCTCGAGCACTTGCTTGCTGAACATCCGCATTCTTGGAGTCTCTCAAATGTTAGGAGCCTTTCCCACAACTAACCAAGAGATGAAGCTATGTTTGGGGACATTTGATTTATTCCAAACTACATAACCATAGTTCCAGGAAGGCCCATTTGTACCCAGAACATGTGATAGATACCAGGCTTCTCACCCACCCATCTGCCTGAGATGTAACCGCCATAGAATAAAGATTTGATTATAATGAAGCTTCCTCCAAGATCAGCAACACTCTGCTGGGCTAGAATGAGCCCAGAAGTCTGCAGTCTTCAAATAGACTCCATTCATCCATCGAACCCAAAGCTTGTCCACTTTAGAGGCCAAATCCCATATTTGATTGCCAAGCAAGGCTGTGTTCCATATCTCACAGTTCTTCAGGTTCAATCCTCCATCCTTTTTTGATCATCATACTATTCCAGTTAACTAGCGCAACATATTTCCTCCCAGTACAACCATTCCACAGGAACTCACAACATAGCTGATCAATTCTAGTAACAACATATTTTGGAAGCAAGAAAATACCTCCCCAAAAACCATGACAAGCAAGGAGCAGAGAGTTAATCAGGCAGCTTCTACATGCGTATAAGAGATGTCTAGAAGTCTATTGCTTGATTCGACCTGCTATATTTTCCACCAAAGCATGGCGGGTGGTTTTTGACCATTTTGTGGGTGTGTGGGTACCCCTAGGTACTTCAACGTTATTTCTTTTTCCGAAAAAAGAGGTTGATGTGTCTTGATTTTCAACTATGTGAAAGAAATAATAATTTGTACGGATATAACTGGGACTTAAAAATAAACTAGTCACAGTGCACCGCCACGTGGGTGCAACATGCGATGGGAGGTTTTTGGGTAGTTTTTTGTGCTTGTTTATTTGATAACGTAGTGGTAGTTTCTTTTGTATTTTATCATACAATTTTTTAATTCATTAAATTAAAGATATATGATACACACAATCCAATTTAACTGACGTATCAACTAACAAATTGGTAGGAATTTTGGTGTAATTGATGCACCAAATTAGAATAAAAAAATTAGTTTTTAAGCGGCCCTCGGCGTTAATAAATAGTATAGATGGTAGTTAACATAGTAAATATGTTTTGACAAAAAAATAAAAATCTTTTCCTTGTAAAAATAATCCATGCATAAAAGAAACATTTTTGCACACAATACACAGAAATAAAAAAGATCACCATCCACCATCACCACCGCCAGAAAATAATCACGACCACCAAAACCCACCCAACGCCGACAAGCCTCCGACCCAAACCCACCCTGCCGCCGGAGCCGGAGGCGGCAGAATCCGTCCTCGACGGCGTACCCCTCCTCCCCTCATGCCTTCCCCTGTCAATCATAACCTCGTACCTACACGACCCGCCGGAAAATCCCGGGTCAATCCTCGTCACCACCGAGAGATTTAAAAACTGCTCGCAAGCTCCGTTCCTCTGATCCATCGTCTGGTAATAAACGTTAAAAGCATACGAAGCATTTCCCCTAACGTCCAAATCCCCGCAAGACGAACCATAGCCCAAGCTCGTACAGTCGGCGTAGGTACAAGCAAAGTTAACCCTCTCACCCAAGCTTGGGCTCATGACGTCAGCATCAGGCGCCATGACGCACCACTGTCTCGCCAGGTACCTCACGCCCTTCGCCGCCGTGAGGTTCTTCCCATTGCCCAAATCGAGTGGGTACTTTATCGACCCATCGAAGTAGAAAACCCCCCAATGCCTCTCGAAATTCCCAGGCTCAATGCTCTTCGTATCTTCGTCGATTAGAGAGAAGATGTAAATGTCTGGCAATTTAGGGCTTTTGGGCGTACCTTGGCCTCGATTTATCTTGTCGATGAGCCCTTGGTTGAATCGACGGGCCAATTGAGGGTTGGCGTTTACACCGCCGTCGCTGGGCCATCCCACCTCGCCGACGACGACGGGCATGTTCCGATATCCGATTTTCTCCAGGGCAGAAATTAGGGTGTCGTAGTTTGCGTCGAACACGTTGGCGTAGGCGATTGAGCCGTCGGCGAGGGGCGGATTTGCGGCGGCGGCGGCGCCGTCGAAGAAGGCGAATTCGATGGGGAAATTAGGGTCTGCGTTTAGGCTGAGGAAGGGGTAGATGTTGATGGTTAAAGGTGCGCCGTTTTCGTTGAGGAATTCGACGATTGAGACCATCAGGTCGTGGATGTCCGGACGGAAGGCGCCGCCGGAGGGTACGCCGGTGTCGGACTGGTAGACGTCGGCATTTAGGGGGACGGTGGCTTTGACGTCGCGGCCGAGGCCGGCCTTGATTAGGGCGGCTTGGATGTTTTGGAGGGCGGGAAAGGTTATTTTGGTAAATTTGTCTTCGTATGTCTTGAGGAACGGCTCGTTTCCCACTGCTACTGATCTGTTGTAGACAAAGAACAAACCATATTGATTTTGTGTGTTATGGAGTCTTTAAAGTTACTGGCATTTTCGCACCCTCTATATGCATGTGGTGTGCATAAGGTTTAATATTTTATATTGCTCTTAATTATTATATTCATTATTTATTGTCAAATTGATGAAATATAATTTATAACTATATAAAAGAAAAATAATATTTATTGGGTGTAAGTATAATAAATAAAAATTATAAAAGTAACATGAAAATTCTAAAAGAAATTAAACAAAAAAAAAATAGAGGGACTAAATTGGAAATAAAATGTAACAGACCAAACGTGACAGTTTATAGCCACCTCAGCCCCTTTATATAATAGTATAGATGGTAGCATTGTTAAATAATTTGAGATATACTTTGCTCCAAAGGTAGTATTATAAATTCATTTATTTAACACAAGTAGTTGTTTAGGTCATCTACTACTATATAAAGGGTGTGGGTTGGCTATAAACTGTCACGTTCGGTCTGTCATATTTATTTACAATTTAGCCCTTCTATTTTTTATTTGATTAATTTAATAATTTTCAAGATACTTCATATTTTTATTTATTATTCTTACACCCCTAAACATTATTTTCTTTTATATAGTCATAAATTACATTTCACCAATTCGATAATAAATAATAAATCTAAAAGTAAGAGTAACATGATATATTAAATCATATGCTCTCGCATAGAACGTGCGGAAATACTAGTTTATCATAGTGAGTTCCTTCCGCCCACTTCTAAAAGTTTCACTCCACCTAATAAAAAGTCACACCACAAATCTACAACCATTTCCAGTGCAAATATTAACACAAATAATCTTTTTCGTACCATTTTTTTTGTCCTACTCAACCGTTGTCATTGACATGACAAAGTTTCACTCTACCTAATAAAAGAAATCACAACACGTATCATTTCCAAACGTGCAAATGTTCACAAACATCAAGTGGCGGATCGAGTTTTTTCTAACCGGGGGGTCAAATAGTTGTAGCCCAATCCAATAAAGTCCAGATAAAATAAAAATAAGAAACGTAATTAGCGAGGGATTTGAACCCGTAGTTATTTACTAATTTTGAACATATATATATAGCATGTTCTGCACACTCAAATGCGTGTGCGATAATATAAAAATACACCATGTTAATTTTAACTAAAAATAGAGGAGCAACATAGTAATTAACGGAGAGTAGTGAGTGGTTATTTATGTATTTTATTATTTAATGTTTACTTTAAATAGAATATATTATTATTTATTAATAAAAAACTACCGACCAAATCAATTTTGATTTGACGGTTTGTATCCCCTCTCCCCAATTATATAATAGTATATATATATATATATATATATATATATATATATATGATAATAACCTTAGTTATTTACTAAAAGAAACTGCTTATGATAAATAACTTGAACATACTGGACTAATTTTGCACAGGGAAAATAGACGTCCAAAATCGATTCTCGTGGAAGTTACACGATCAAATTATCAGTTAATCCTTTCAACTACATATGCCATATGCAGAATTGTGAGATCGTTTGCATTCATTACCTTATATCGACGCCTTTCTGGGAGATGTAATAAGAAACGTTTTGCTCCACCCATTGTTCGGCAATCCTCACGCTACTCGCGATCCCGGCCAACATGTCGTTCGGAATCCCGACCATGACTTGGATACCTATCGAAAGCCCATTACCATTCCATTACATGCTACAATTAGGATATAATCAAGAACTATATATATATATATATATATATATATTAGCAACTAAGGTATGTTCGAAAAGAATAAATTATAGAAGTACCCGATCTCCCGAGGGCCTCTAATGCGCCGGGATCGGCTTCGAATAGTTTGACTTTATCGAAACCGTTGTCTTTTAGTAGCTGAACGACTGTGTGAGGCTGAAGAGGATGAGACGATTGTAGGCCCCAATTGCAGGCGAGTGCTTCGACTATCGTAATTCGCTCGCCGAGCACGAATTGTAGGAAGAATATTAGCATCCCCATGCGTTCCAAAGAGTTGTCCATGAATATGTTATATCAGATTTTTATTTGTGGGTTCTTTTGTTGGCTGGTTTAGAGGTATAATAAGACGAGAAAGATTTGATCTTTGGCTATGTAATACATTTTTTTTGTTTCAGTGGAAGGGTTTTCCTCTCCATGGAGGTTAAAGGAAGGAATTCGAACCTGGTTTTTTGACAAGGTACGATATTCTCTAACTATATATAGCTGATGCACATGGTTAGAAAAAGGGTAATGTTTTGCTTATTTGGTTCTAGATTTTTGAATAAAGGAATGATATGCTCAAGCAAAGCACCTTTTTTCTAGGTTCTTTTCTCCAAAAATTCATTAAATTTGAAAGAATCAATCGCAAGTTGGTGAGAGCTATCAACTTTTTTTTCATCCCTTTTCTGTTTCCTATGTTTTTCGAAATTTCCCAGATAGCCGATGATCATTGCTCATCTTTGTATGGAATTTCCAAAAAAAATAAGCAACAGTAGAAATGAAGTTCAGTTTTTCAACAAGCTCAGTATGGAAATACAGCATAAAAATAGAAGAATCATTTGACCATGTTGATCGAAATTTATTCTTCGTTTGTTTATTCGTTTATTTTGCGTAAACGTGTTAGATCCTACGGCTTATAAACATTCTACTATTTATTTTTAATTATCTAACTACACTCCATAATATATTTAACTCATTCCTCATATAAGAAGTCTATTCTTTTTTTTTTTTCGTATCGAATTTTGAATTTCAGTCAGCTATTGAGGATCACACGGTAATATTTTTACTTTTCTGCGAAGGTGGATCCGAGGGTCTTTTAAAAAAATGGCCCTTGACTCAGTCAATATTAAAAAAATAGCCTTGTTGACGTTTTTTTTTGGTCAATGGCCTTCATTTTAATTAACCGTTAACCATCTTCTTTAAACCCTCGTTAACTAACTAGAAATAAAAGAAAAAGAAAAATAAATATACATACACAATCTGTATATATATAAAAGAAACGAAACTCCATTTAAAATGCACAGCAGCACGTAATAATTACTATACCAACCCAGATCGATCCATCCTTTATTCTTCATCGTTTCTAAAGAAAAACACAGCCTCATTTCGTCACTAAGTTAAGTCGAGCTCGAAGTCTGCGAAACAAGTCTGGAAGGAAAAACCCAGCTCTAACTCTTTACAGTAAGTTTTTTCTTTTTGAATTACGAATTTTTACCCTCCAAATTACGTGAGTTTGTCATTACGTGATGTCTGGCCACGAGAATTTTGAATTTCCAGTCGGAAAGACGAAACTCGTGGTCATGCTCCATGGAACCCACACGCTGGTGCAGGGGGCGCGCGCACTGGTGCACGGGTCCGCGCGCTAGATCACGGGACCCGAGCATCAGTTCAAGGGCCCCAGGCGCTGGCGCTGGGGTCCCGCACATCAGTGCAGGGCGCGCGCGCAATGGAGCACGGGTCCGCGCGCGCTAGTGCACGGGACCCCGGCATCAATTCAGGGTCCCCGCAATCTGGTGCCGGGGTCCTGTGCATCAATGCAGGGGGCGCGCGCACTGAGCACGGGTCCGCGCGCGCACTGAGCACGGGACCCAGGCATCAGTTCAAGGACCCCAGGCGCTGGTGCTGGGGTCCCGCGCATCAGTGCATGGGCCGTCTTAGGGCATGGGTCCCGCGCACTAAGTCATGGGTCTCGCGCTCTAGAGCTTGGTCCCATGCGCTGGTGCAGGGGTCCCGTGCTTATATGTTAGGGTTTTCGATAGCTGTGAGGGTTTTCGATAGCTTTTAGGGTTTTCGAAAGCTGTTAGGGTTTTCGATAGCTGTTAGGGTTTTCGATAGCTGTGAGGGTTTTCGATAGCTTTTAGGGTTTTCGAAAGCTGTTAGGGTTTTCGATAGCTGTTAGGGTTTTCGATAGCTGTTAGGGTTTTTGATAGCTTTTAGGGTTTTCGAAAGCTGTTAGGGTTTTCGATCGCTGTTAGGGTTTTCGATAGCCTAGAAATCATGTTAGCAAACACAGCATCCGAAATAACAATTTCGACAACTAGGGTTTTTGCAAACTATTGTTTTCGCAAACTAGGGTTTCGCAAGTTGTATTGGTTTCGCAAGTAGGGCTATGGTTCTAATATATTTTACTTTTATTGCAGGGGGTAATCATGACGCTCACTAACATTGTGTTCCAAGTCGAGGGTCATTGGATAATTGGCGAGGACAATACCTCGAAGTGGTGTCCTCTTCCTACTCATAGATGGCAATCAATCTTGGTCGACGAGGAAACATGCACGTTAGATGACGTGAAGAATGAGATTGTGAAGGTGTTGTCGCTATGCAGCGAGAATTCTAGACTCACGTTAAGCTACATGCCTAGCGTAGTTTACGATTTCCCACGACCCATCTACATCGAGAATGACTACGGTATACGTGCATACCTTGGTTTTGGTGGTCCACAGTCTAGACCCGTGCTCCATGTTGAGGTTGCGTCCTTTGTCAGTGCCACACCACCACAAGCTCATCTTAATGACGAATCGAATTTCAACGTCGGTCTAATAGAGCAGTGCGACGCAAATGAGGAAATCCATCCCGTGGAGGGTTACATGGACCACTCTTACCATCTTTCTGAATACGAGGGTTTTCAAGAAGATCAAACCGGACCGTCCGAGAATCAAAATGAGAATGAAGATGATACGTTCGAACAACCCGAGGAACATTATGCTTCGGAAAGTGATGATGACGATGTCACAATGGCGGACTCTCCACATGCTGACGACGGCACGTATGGATTTGGGGATGGTTCAAGCATGTTTGTTGGTCAGGAATTTCGGGACAAGAAGGAAGTCAAGGACGTGATCACTAAAGTCGCCCTTGATGCGTGTTTCGAGTTCAAATTGGTCCGGTCAAATAAAACCATGTACGTAGCAAAATGCGCAACCGAAGGATGCACATGGCGAGTACGAGCTGCACAGAACAAGGACTCCCCTTTTTTCTCAATCCGAACGTATTGCGGCAAGCACACCTGTGGGGTTTCTCATCGTCGCCGTAGACATCGGCAAGGAAGTTCGTCAGTTGTATCACAAGTTCTGTTGGAACATTTCACCGGTCCTAAAGACATTCCGCCACCCAAGTCAATCATGTCGATGATGCAGAACAGGGGAGTAGATGTCTCGTACTACAAGGCTTGGAAAGGCAAGCAACTAGCGTCGGACGAATTAGTCGGTAACAGGGATGATTGTTACGGTTTACTTCCGGCCTACTTGGATGCGTTGAGGCAAGCAAACGTTGACAGCATCACAGATTGGGAGATGGACGAGCAAATGAGGTTCAAATATATGTTCTTAGCATACGGCGCATGCGTTAGGGGATTTGCATACATGAGGAAAGTCGTATCTATCGATGCAACTTTTTTGAAGGGAAAATATAAAGGAGTTTTGCTCATTGCTACGGCGCAAGATGGTGATTACCATCAATACCCACTCGCATGGGGTCTTGCTGACTCGGAGGGAACCGAATCTTGGACGTGGTTTCTCACTAGATTGAGTCGTTTCGTACCGGACAGCAAGGAACTCGTCATTATTTCTGACCGAAACCACGGTATAAAGAATGCCGTCCCTGCTGTGTTTCCCAATTCATTTCATGGTTTCTGCGCATGGCACATTCAGCAAAATGTGAAGACGAAAACGGCGGACAAGGGTGCGTGCCCCATTTTCTGGCGGGTGGCCAATGCCTACACCAAGGCCGAGTGCGATGCACATTACAAAACTCTAGGTGAAACATTCAAGTCGGCGGGTCGATATCTTGACGCGATTGAAAAGCCACGGTGGACGAGGGCATATTGTCCCAAGGCGAGATATAACATCATGACGACCAATGGATCGGAGTCGATAAATGCGGCTCTACGCGCGGATAGAGAACTTCCAATTATAGGATTGTTGGGCTCAATTCACCGATTAACATCATCCTGGTTCAGTAAGCATCGAAGAGCATGCGAAGCTTCTATCGCTGCGAATTCGACGTCGTTTACGCCGAAGGTCGAGTCGATCCTCCGTGAGAATTTCATTGGGTCGCAGAGATTTCACGTATCGGAAGTTGGGCGTCTAACGTATAATGTATACGGGCACAACTCTAACGAGGTCGTCGATCTAGAGTCGCGTACGTGCAGCTGTAAGATGCTTGACATCGACCGAATTCTTTGCCCACACGCTATTGCTGCTTGTGGTTATGCCAACGTCGATGTGGGTTCACTAGTCGACCCTTACTACAGTTTGGGATGTTGGAAGTTAGCTTACGAAGGTACTATATGGCCGGTGTCTGAACACATTGAAAGAAGTGTTGAAATGCTGCCACCTCCTCGCGAGAAACAACGTGGAAGACCACAGAAAAATAGGTTGCCTTCTGTTGGCGAATTTAGTAGGAGGTAAACCCTCTAAATTTAGGGTTTTGTAATGTAATAGAACCTAATTATTATTGTTATGAAACGAAAGTTTGTTTAGATTAGCGTAATGATGGTTTTATAAAGTAAGAGTTATGATGTGATATTGTTTGAGGTATGTAAAATTTGGATTTTAAAGTTAGGGTTTTAATGGATGTGCGGGACCCGTGCTTATGCGCGAAGGACCCTTGTTTTCAAGCACGGGACCCATGATCTTGTGCGGGGACCCGTGCTTATTTGCTTGGTCCCTGCGCATAAGTTCGGTCCCGTGCGGAAATTGTGTAAACCCTAATTGGGGTCAATTATTGGTCTTCTTTCGTGAACGGCGTTATTATTGAATTATTGGTCAGTCAACTATTTGTCTGAAACATGTCAGCTTTGAGTGCAGGTGTAATCAATGCCCTGTCAAGTCTGGTGTCCTTTTCGATGTATGACAAGAAAAAGCAAGTTGCGTGAGATAAAAGAATTTCAGTAAATAAATACATATATATATCTTGTAAATCTTAACAAAAATAATTAACCATAACGAAATTGTCGAAAAAAAAATTAATCTTGACCAAAAAATTTCTCTTATGTTGTTAATGTTTAGGAAAAAAAATTAATCTATTTGGTTATTGTTTTCGATGTGAATTTGGTGAACTGGGTGGATGTCACAATAATTGAGCAAATTTACATAGCAACAACTTGCTTATGTTGGTGACTTGGTTAGGGTGTAACAATCGAAAACTCGTATCATATACATGCAAAAAGACCATATTTTTGTTGGCTATTATATTATATGACGTATTATAGTCGTATGGAGGCTGAATCGAACTTCGAAATTATTTAATATGGTGTAAAATCGTGAAAATAATCGCAGGGACCCCGCACATGAGTTCTGTGGTCCGGGGCCCATGCTCATGGGCCCGCGCAAGCTAATGCGCGTGGGATGCGCGGGACCCCAGCGATTACGCGCGGGACCCGTGAACTCACGCAAGGGACCCGTGCTTGTGTGCGCGGACCCATGCTTATGCGCGAGGGACCGTGCGCATAAGTTTGGAACCATGCGCAGCATACCGGACCCGTGCGGATTTTAATTGACTAGTCAACAATCATTGGTAAATTATTATTGTCTGTACTCACATTTTCTGCGAATGTCAGTGTAATCAATGCATTGTCAGTGTAACGAAAAAGAAATATTTAATAAATAACGATGTAATATTAAATACCGGTCCCGTGCTCAATGACTACTGCAGGGGCCCCTAGTTTTCCAACAAGGGACCCTGCTCAAATGCTTGGTCCCATGCTTATGTGCGTTGAATAGTCAACAATGATTTGTGAATTAGTGGTCTGTTACCTTTTTCGTTATATTGTCAGTGTCATAACAGTCGATTTGATGCAATTAGCAATAAAATTGCTTGTCATGTCATCACTAATGTCAATTCAGGTATTTAATTTACACAAACGTAACCAACAACGTGCGAGGTTTTTCATCAAAATTATTTAAATAAAAAAAAATTGTAAGAAATTATTTAAACCATGCAAGCCACTTGAATAAAATAAAAAGTTACATTCCCATTCAACTATCTTGGACCAAACCAAGAACCCCAGTCCTTACGCAAAATACAAAGCGTAAGAAATTTCCTAAAATCCGTAATTTCCTGTTGCGTCAGATTGGAGACGTCGTCACCTCGAAACATCAGGCTCATTGCCGCTCGCAACACATGTACGCCGCATTCTCCGCTGAAACGTTACACACTTATACAGAAATCGTCGTAAAAAAATATAATGAAATAATAACGAATGAAACTTACTTTCCTTGCTGTTTGGCGAATCTCGGATGACGCTGAACTTTCCATTTCTTAAAGCGTGTCTTGATACATCCCATGAAGACCAATATCGCCGGGATGATTACTTGAAGTGGCACCAATGCTTTGTTGAGGTTGCGCATGTCCTTGTCGCACGACTCGTCGGAGTCGTATATCGTCATCGTCTTCTGCCTCCAATCAGCGACGCATAGCACCCAATGTGCTATCGTTTGCACGGGGAAGACGATGCAATCTGCGTCCATCCATGAGATCGATGGCCATCCATCCTGAAGTCCTCTTGCGTAATGGGACCATAACGAAAGCATCCCATTTACGACTTTTCCATTATCGAAGCCATCGAGTTCGACGCATGTCTTGAACGCGTAAGACATGTACGCAACATTCTTCGACGCAAATGAATGGGTCTTCTGCATGTCCAGGAACCCTCTCATTGCTTCATTCATATGCTGAAAAACCAAAACAACTTAGGCTTTACGATTATAGTTCATTGCAAAATTAATAGTTCAAGCGGAGCATACCATGTCATCGAGCCACCTTGTTGGTGTGTATAGATCCTCAAACCATTGACGTCTATGCCTATCGACCAAGCACTCCTTGTACTCGTCGTCAGCCATGTCCCGTATTTCCTTCTCTATGGCCCCCCACACCAAGATCTTCTTCGAAATATGGACATCAACGGCCGATGGACTCGCTTTCGGTTGACCGGTGGACGGAGGCTCAGTGAACGGCGACTGCAGCCACTGGGACGGATTCCTCTGCCGGACTTCCGGGGTCACGTCCTCGACCACACCTGGGGTCACGTCCTCGACCACACCTTTACCCCTATCAGCCACCGTCGACTGATCCGCAACCGCCGAACTTTGCATAATCGACTGATCCCAGTCGAGGCCCCTCCAAGTCGATGGGTCGACCTCATAATATGTCTCGGTCTGCGCAAAGCCGTATCCATCGTCCAATTGCTGCGACGGCTCGTAGTAATTCCATGGATACTCGTTTGCCGGCCATCCCCATCCGCTCGAACTGGGTGGGTCCCGTGTCGCAAATTGCGTCCACCCAGTCGAACTCGCCTCGGCGTCTACGATACATATTAAATTATAAGTTACGGCGATTATTAAATTTGAATTAAATTTAAAGATAGTTACCGTAACGAGGCGCGTCGGTATCTGTACGTGAACCGAACAAATTCCTCCAATCGTCGCGAAGCTCCTGCAACTGAGCCGCAACGCCGCCGATGCTTTCACCCAGACCTTGCATCGAGTTGAACCGCTCCTCATAGAAGTCGGAGCGTCGATCGTAATTGTCTTGGAATTGCGCAAAGCCGTCTCGGAATTGCGTAAACTCGTTCTCCAGATGCTCGAACCGACCGCTAAGTGCGTCGAAGCCGCTGCGAAACGTGTCGAGCCGATTGCCAAATTCATCGAATCGCCGGTCCACGTGGCGCGCAAATTCGTCATACGATGGCCCTGGCATTGGCGGCGACCTCGGCGGCGTATGGAAGTCGCCTCCATGCATGGACGGCGGCTCGTGCATGAAGTCGCCTCCATGCATGGACGGCGGCTCGTAGTGAGAGCCCATGCCCCTCTCTTCGTCTTGGCGACCCCTAATAGAGAGCTGAGGGACGGACTCTGCTTCGAAATGGCCTTCGTCTGCCGCCGGCCGGCCAATACGTCCTCGTACCGCACGACGACTGCACCTAACTTCCACCCCGTCCATCAGTAGGCTCGCCACCCTATCGTACACGTCGTCGTGTTGCGCGGCAACCTCGAGCTCGCTGTACCGAACATAATCGGCTTGCGTCTCTTCTCCAATCGGCACCAGTAGACCTAGTACATCGGACCCGCCCACCGTCTTCAACATCCACCAACTTCGGACATCCCTTCCGGGGCCAATTCCTCGTGACCCACCGGCATATACGCGGCCTCGCATTCTCCCCCTCTCTACGTTCAACATATTTCGCAGCGATGGCCGGTATGCATTCATATGCTAATATCTGAAGACAAAGAAAGAAGTAAATTAATCTTCGCAAACAGACGAAACCCTAAACTCACAAAGTCACTCAAATATAAAACCCTAACCTGAAGTGGATGTACGAATCCACTGATCAGCTTACTTTCCTTGCTATCGCCAAAATCTTGTTTCAGCGACCGTAGTGCCGCTCTGAAAGCCACGGTCCCCCAAGGGTAACGCTCGAAGGCCTCTGAGTCTTCGACTAAATAAACGATCCAAGAAGGAAGGGTGGTATCCTTCTTGGAAGGTCGGGGCAGCAAGACGTAACCCGCAAAATACAGGTTGGCCAACTTCAACTTCTCGTCATTGACGCGCACCGTGGGGTTGGCAGCCAACTCCTCCAACCGCTGCTTAACGTGCGACAATTTAAGCGTCAATGCTGTTTTCCTCGGGAAATGACGACGGACGAATTCATCCGTTTGGTTCACCGCCGGTTCGGCTGCGAACTTCAGCCCCGTGATTAGGCAATACTCCGTTTTTGAAAAACGGAGCGGTTTCTTCCCGATGATCATCCAAAGCTCGTCATGATTGTGAAGCTGCGTCTGGCACTTGATGAGATACCACAACAGCTGCGCCGACAAATTGAAATTGCCGGCAGCGTTGACGAGCCTGCCGAACGGACTCCCTTCCGTAAAAACTGCCAGCTCATCCTCGTTTAGCCAACCAACGATCTCCTGGCTCACTTCGCAGTATCGTGACGCGATATGTAACCGGTAATCTTTCTCATCGTCGCCTCCGGCAATTTGCTTCTTCAATTGAACCTACAAATCAATAAAAAATTAATTACAAATGCTGCGGGAAAATTGCTTATGGTGAGATAGGCCGCCGCGCACGGTCCCCTGCCATGCTGCGCGGAGACCTCGCTATGCCGCGCTGGGGACCCGTGCGTGGCAGCGCGGGGACCCTGCGACATAGCACGGGGCCCGTGCTTGCTAGCGCGGGGACCCGTGCTCATGTGCGCTGGAGGTCCTAGCTATGCCGCGCTGGGGACCCGTGCGTGCCAGCGCGAGGACCCTGCGACATAGCACGGGGCCCGTGCTTGCTAGCGCGGGGACCCGTGCTCATGTGCGCGGTTCCCCAGCAAGGGTCTCCAGCGCACATGAGCACGGGTCCCCGCGCTAGCAAGCAAGGGCCCCGTGCTATGGCGCAGGGTCCCCGCGCTGGCACGCACGGGTCCCCAGCGCGGCATAGCTAGGACCTCCAGCGCACATGAGCACGGGTCCCCGCGCTAGCAAGCACGGGCCCCGTGCTATGTCGCAGGGTCCCCGCGCTGCCACGCACGGGTCCCCAGCGCGGCATTGCAAGGTTTCCAGCGCTAGCAAGCACGGGTCCCAGCGAGACAAAGCGCGGGTTAATTGGGGAGGACCCCAGCGCTTTCACACGGATCCCCGAGATTCAAGACACGGGGCCCCTGCCTGTGCAAGCACGGGTACCCTGCGGCCTAAATTTAGGGTGCCGTGCGATTGTATAGGACTGGAAGAAATTACCTTCACTGTTTGGGGTCTCGCCTGAACTGCCATGGATTCTGAGCTTCAAATTCGACTGTGAAGAAGAAGAAAATGGAGAAAGCTTGATCGATTTTGCAAAGGGCCCGTGAAGTGAAAGGGTTCTTTCTTATTTACTTTTGCTTTTTCAGATTCTACAGTAAACCTCTGTCAAAAGCTGTAATTTTCGTTAACTGTCGTTGATTGCCATTAAAAAGGGTATAATAGTCTTTTACGCAGAGTAAGTAAGGGTACATTGGTCTTTTATCAATTAGGAGGCTATTTTTTTAACGTTGACGATGTCAAAGGCCATTTTTTTAAATATTCCGTGGATCCGACGGTATTTTTTTTTTCGTTAGTGTTGTGTTGTTTGTATCGTAAATAATTATGTTCGAGAACAAAAGTTAAAAAGAAACTGTGGTAAGTGAAAAAGGGAGAAATAGGAAAAAAAAATGAGTATTAGGGTTAGACTCATTAGGGGTAATTGAGTAATTTCAGGTACTAAATTTCCCGCCCTAAATCCCCGTGCCTCCCCATTCACCGCAGGCGAGGAGCTATGCGCATCGATCAAGAACAAAGGCCAAACACATGCGAGTGTTAATCAAACGGCGCCTATCGACTTCATCATCTTCAGCAAGGGACGATCACATGAGAATCATCAAGCGTATGGTTTCCGAAGGATCATACGGCCAAGCTCTTGCATTCTACGCACACCATGTCCACCCTCTTCAGCTCATCTCCAGCACAGCCTTCGTCGTTCCATCCATCGCCAAAGCCTGCGCTCTTCATTCCCCCGCCGGCGAAATCCTCGGTCCTCAGATTCACTGCAGCGTACTGAAAACTGGGCTCGATTGGGATACCACCGTATCGAACTCTGTACTAACAATGTACGCCAAGTTCTCGGACCCAACCAGCGCACGGAAGGTGTTCGACGAAACGCTTGACAGGGACCTCGTTTCTTGGTCTTCGCTGACCAACTGCTACCTTCAAAACGGCTTCTTTTCCGAAGCGTTGGAGATGTTAAAGGGTATGCGCAGGCAGGATCTGACGCCGAAGCCCGAGATAATCGCTTCGTGCCTATCGTCATGTGTACAAAGCGAGAGTTGGAGATTTGGGAAAGCCATACATGGCCTCGTTTTAGTCGACGAGAGAATCGATCGTTCGTGCTTTTTTCTGTCCACGGCTTTGGTTGATTTTTACTGGAGACTTGGCGATGAATATGCTGCTTTTTCGGTCTTTAACGCGATCGAAGAGAAGAACGAGGTTTCTTGGACGGCTATGATCTGCGGATATATCGAACGTAAGGATTATGTCACTGCACTGCGTTATTTGCGCTCAATGCAGGTCGAAGACATAAGGCCCAATCGAGTGACTTTGGTCAGTATCTTACCAGCCGTCGTTGGGTTAAACTCGTCGAGACATGCGAAAGAGATTCATGCTTATGCTCTCCGTCGAAGTTACTCATCAGACGCTCGTTTCTCGTCTGCGCTTTTGCACTCTTACTGCGAATGCAAAGGCACGCTTCAATATTCGAAGAATTTGTTCGACGGATGCAAGGATAAGCCTATATTCATGTGGAGCTCTATGATCTCAGCCTATTCCAAGACTAAGGGCAATGAACGGCTGGCCTTTGAGTTATTCAACAAAATGCGAAACGAGGGAATAAAGTCAAATACCGTCACCCTTTTGCCGTTGATCTCTGCAAGTGCTAACCTCTCATCTCCGAGCAATAACTGTGGAGCAATGGTTCACTGCTACGCTCTAAAATCTCGACTGAACAAGGACACATTCTTCCACAACGCACTCATTTCCCTGTACTCAAAGTGGGGCAGCCTTCAAGACTCTGTTCGAATCTTTGACGAAACATCAGATACAGATCGAGTTTCTTGGACTTGTGTAATAAGTGCTTACGGGTTCCATGGCCAAGCAAGAAAAGCGCTGTCCCACTTTTACGAAATGCAAGAAAACGGGATAAAACCCGACGGATTGGCATATCTTGCGGTTCTGTCGAGCTGTAACCATGCTGGACTCATCGCTGAAGGGCGGGAAATCTTTGATAAAGCGACGAAAGATGAAGAAGTATGTCTGAGTACTGAACATTACGCTTGTTATGTTGATTTGCTAGGTAGAGCTGGGAGGATTGATGATGCTTATGCTGTGGTTCGTGGAATGAGCATGGAGAGGCATAGTGTTAGAGTTTTGAGTTCTTTGGTGTCGTGGTGTAGGGTTCATGGGAGATTTGATGTTGGGGAATTGTTGGCAAATGATTTTTTAAGAATCGAGCCTGAGAATGCTTCGAATAATGCTCTGCTGAGCATGGCTTATGCAGAATCTGAGAATTGGCTTGGCGTTGAAAAACTGAGGAAGCTTATGAAAGAAAGGAAAGTGAGGAAGATTCGTGGTTTTAGCAGAATTTTAGTTTGAAGCCTAATAATTTACAGCAAATGTCAGGACAAAAGGACTCGATGTTAACTGCTGAGTCCTAATTCAGCTTTGTACATTAAGAAGTGCCCGAAGCAATGAGAAGATGAAGTTGCGACATAAAGGGTACGTTGCATAGCAGTATAGTTTCTATTTTTTTCGTCTTTCGAACTAAGAAAGTTATGAAAAGCTAGCAGACATGGAATTGCAAGAAAGTAACTTAACAAGATGGAATTGCAAGAAAGTACCTTCTATCTTCCAAGATTCTCATTCATCGTAAATCTTTTTGTCTCATAAAGGACGCTTTTTGAAGGAGAGAAAAGTAAGGGTCGGAAAAAGGGAACGAATGTCAAGCTCTGGGACATTTTCGCTAGAAACACTTCGTTTTATGATTATATATAGAGATCTCTGTTACATAGTTGGAAACGTGAACAGCCTTTGTTTTATTGTCTTTTTTCTTAAAGAGATAATAGTAATTTAGTTCCTCACTCTAATGGAGTTGTAGACATAAATGTACTTCCCAGCAGTATTGTTCCAACTATTGTCCATTCCCATCACCTTCTTCACCAAGCTTGCCCATTCCTCAGTCTCTGCTTAAAAAATTACACCTTTTTAATTAACTAACCTCATTCATTGCCTTAGGTCGAATAACTAAAGAAAGAAAGAAAAAAAAAAGCTTACTCTCTTTGTAATAATGGAATGCTCGGTCGAGCGCCCAATTCAAAGATCCCTCGTCGATTCCGTCGAACACAAAGCTGCCCGAAAAAAAAAATCGTTGCGTTCGAAAATAAAAAAAAAAACAAGAGCAAGGCGTAAGAAATTTGTTATTTACCCATTTGCCATTTCGGGCCATGACTGATCATCGACGTCGAACACCGTGTCTGCTAGACCTCCAGTTCGCCTAACCAGAGGGACCTGATAAAGGGGTATTTTACGATTCGGTCCTCGATAGTTTTCATTAATGATTTACTACCCGTATCCATGTCATTGCGCTTTTACGTCCCGTGAGATATTATACCCGCAAATTCTATTCCATACCACATCTGATTAAATAGGGTTTGACTATTTTTTTCTAGTCCTGTAATTTGGGAGGTGACATTATAACGACAGAAATTCAGAGTGTCATTTTACGGACACTAAATTTCAAAATTAAGAAATTTGGGGACATTATACGCCAGTACACCAAATTTTGTCTCAAAAGTGATTAGTTTTTTTTGAAGTTATTGTCCGTATAATGTTCACCCCCTAAATTCCCCGAACTCCATTATTTAGGGCAAAAATTTAGGTTTGCATCAAATAAATTTTCTAAATTGCTTAATTTTGAAAGTTATTGTCCGTATAATTCACCTCCTAAAATCATCGTCACTATAATGCCACTCCCTAACTTACAAGATTGAAAAAACAATTTATCCATTAAATAAATACATACATATATATATAATTGAAAAGAAGAATGTGCTATAACTTACGGCACCATAGCGCATGCCGAGCATTTGCGAGAGGCCGCATGGCTCATATATGGACGGAACCACAACGGCAGCTGCATAAAGCATATGGGACAACTCTTCACTGCATATTTTTTACAAATGATTTTCAATAAGTTAGAACTGAGAAATCGATTAGCTCGTGTTGAAAAAGTGTCTTTAGGCCATCTTTTTTTATCTCTTAAAAAGAAAATATACCTATATAGCAGAAGGATTCTGATGCTTGAACCTTGATTGTGCTTCAAAGAGAAAAGTTGAACCAACGATAAGATTATTTTCGGAACATTATTGCAGAGTTCGTAAAAAAAAGCGTATCTTTTACCAAATCGGCCAAAGCTTCGAATTCCCTTTGGACTCGACCGGCGGGAGCTTTACCTAAGATGACCATTTGTCCGCCCTGCGACAATGTTTTAAGATCGACTGTATTTTAATCCTCAATAAAGGCGCGAAATTGAAATAGCAAAAACATTATGAAAAAAAGTTTATTTCTTTTTAATAAACTGATCAATAGAACAGTAAAGAAGAGCCACTTACAAGTTCTTGGACATGTCTGATTGCGTTCGTGATCAAATGAAGGCCTTTCTGAGCCACTAATCTCGAAATGCATATAACCAAAGGCAACTCTTTGGAATTATTACCATGAAATAAACCGAGCCCTCTTTGGACAAAGCGTTTGCATATCCTCTTTCCTTCACGATTCGTAGCTACGTAATATAGTATGAAAACTGTAGGTGTTAGAAAGATGATTCCTTTTCTGAGTGCGATCATATGAAATATTGGAGTACAGCTGTGGAAAACATTTCATGGCGAGTAATAGTATGGTATGAATAGATGAATATTCAAAGATGGTATTTAGAAAAAAAAAAAAAAAAAGAGTTACCATCGTATTTAGCAGGAAGGTACACGTCTGTAGTGGGATTCCACATTGTTGTATCGATCCCATTTAACATACCAAAGTACCTTAGCGTATAATTGAAGATCAAATTAATTGTCAAAAAGAATTGAGCAGATTTCGAAAAGAACGAGGAAAAAGGGACCTCATTGTATAAGTACTGAGATAATATTTTGATTAGTTGGAATGTACTCACTTATCGCAATGCCTTACTAACGTGGGAGCAAGCAATCCCGAGCAAAGCGTTTGTTTGAGGTACGTAGGAGAAACTGTGCTGACAGAATGCCAAGGAGAAATTATCGATTATCGTATAGTGCAGAGCATTTCCATTTTCCACTAAGATTATCAACTCCAATCAAAAAGGAAGGAAACTGATGTTTTTTTTAAGATAACACTGGACATTACCAGCTTCTCAGAAAAACACGAAATCTAAAGCAATAAGATATATGTCCATGTAATAAAAGCATCAACTTACACTACTGCATTGCTATAAACAATCCCTCCTTTCAGTAGACTTAATCTCTCGGGATTATGACCAATCGTTCGCTCATCTACAGCCTGAAAATTTTAAATATGAAAGAAAATTAGACAAATAAGACCCATTATGCGTATCTGTAGTTTGTAAGAACTATCTCATATCTCGTTCCAAAAATTTGGTAAGAAATTTTCTAGAGTTTTGCTTTGCTATTTTATGAGAAGTTGACTGAATCACCTTGCTATTTTCTCGAGGCCACACTTGCTACGCTGCTCTTGGCTGCCAAAGAACAACGGAATAATGTATGAGGTTTCATAATTGTAAGCTGTGTAGACTCGTGAAATTGAATTAATAACAAGGGATGAATTGATTTTGTGAGATGAACTCATACCACACGGAAGAATTTTGCACACCTATTATCAAAAGAAAATCAAAGTAAAGATAAAATCGATAAAAATATGTCTTAAGTTCACCGGCATTCTCCATAGTGCTCCATGTTATGGATGGTCAACACAATCCGAGGTTTCTGCAAGGCATAGGAAAAAAATCAATGTTAAAATGCAGCCCAATGTCATAAAATAAATTCAGCAATCTGCTACAAATAGAGGAATTAACCAAATATTAAACCCTATTACGACCTACGAACAAAGGAAGCAGAAACAACTGCAAAGCAAAAACTACATGGTCATGCCTAACATCTTTATCCAAAGTCTTGTTTGCCCTTTTCTTTAACTAATACTAGCATTACACTCAATTAACATATTTCAGACAATTATCTGCGGTAATAACGGAGTCAAAAAGCAATCACCTTGAGCGAGAGATTATGATACATATCCCAGTAAAGCAACGGTACACCACCAGTTTGCCATTCATGTACATGAATAATATCAGGCTGGATTCCACTTAACTGCAAAAAGATAAAAGATAAAAATATAATCACAAAACAGGTTCATTAACTAAGCAAATTGTTTTCCCACAGCAATTGCATTTCTAACCTTTAACCACTCAAGACAAGCACGACTAAAGAATAAATACGCCTCAATCTCATTGTAAGAGCCCCCATAAACACTACTCCCCTTGAAGAAATGGTTAGAAGGTTCAATAAACACAACTGGGATGCCTGAAACCACTCCCTGATAAGCATTCGTAGGGACCCAATTCCCATCGTAATAAGAGCTATAAGTACTGATTAGTTCCAAGTCTTTGATTTGATTCTTGTTTATGCATTCGTAGTAAGGTATAAAGACTTGCACTCTGTGTCCTTGAACCAAACATGCACGTGCTAGCCCTGTAATAACGTCGCCGAGGCCTCCAACTTTTGCTATTGGCGCCATTTCAGCTGTTACATGAATAATGTTCATAAGATCAGAAGCTTCTAGAATGTTCGAAGGAGTGTCGTGACTTATGTCCCAAGAGGGAAACTCTGCTTTCCAAAAAGGGGTCTCATCGCTTGGAGAAGGCCAAGCAAAATCATCGACTGGTGACCTCGATTTTGAACACAAATCTTCTGCTGTTTCTTCATTGAGCCGCAGAAAATGATCATAATGTAACTATAACGATCTAAGTCTTTATCTTCCCACGATAATATCCAGATATTACTGCCCAGTTTAAGAATAAATGTTCGTAATCAGACACACTCATGACTCCTCTACCATAACTACAATCCATTGGGTTTATTACATCATCGAACCCAATGCTTTGTTTCTGTAATTACAGCAAGATTTTCACTCACAAATCCCAAAGACGTAATAGAGAAGAAATTCACTATGCTGTGTGGCCGAATAAGAAAAACATCAACACTTGTCTTTTACCATCAAAGCTATAGGAATAAGAATACATAAAATAACAGACGAATCGCTTCAATTTATCACCTGGGCATCGCCAGTCTCAAGAACACGAATCATGAAATTGCTCGGCTGAGATTTCAAGAAAGGGAGACTGAGTGATTCCAAGCTCAAAAGCTTGGCCCTTTTCGCAGGGCAACAATTCTTTTTTTTTTTTTTTTTTTTTTTTTTTTTTTTTTTTTTTTTTTTTTTTTTAAGTTCCTTTGCACACAATAGGCAGAGAGATGAATTGAAGTGGGCTGAATCGAACAACAGCTCTGAAGTCTCATCGGAAGTAGCAGTCAGTGACTTTGGTGAGAAATTTTACACAACAAATGGATTTTTTTTGCTGCGTAGTCTCTATATATATTTCATACGTTGTCGGGATTCACAAACTCGTAAAAGCTAGCGACCTTCGGGGTTCTTTTAACAAAAGGGAGCGTTTCCTATTTTAATTAAACAAAAGGGAACGGACCGAAAGTTACTGAAATACCCTAACTTAAGTAGCATTTATTCGAGTAATTAAAAAATTCGAATTAATTCTAATAACTTTTTTTTTAATTCGAATTTATTCGAATTAATCAATTCGAGTAAAAAAAAACTCGAATTGAAAAATATTAATTCGAATTTTTTATTCGATTTTTTTTTACTCGAATAAGTGTTATTTTTCTATTCGAATTCACTCAAATAGTTCGAATAAAATATTCGAATAAATCGTTTTTTACTCGAAAACGACGATTTCAAGCTCAAAAACACGAAAATTCACCCAGATTTTGGGTTAATACATGTAAGAATCACGAACCCATCGATTAAAATCTAATTTCGACATGAAATTTCAGTCGAGCGGATCAAAATGATAATCAAACACTTCGATTTTTTTTTTAAAACACCCGTTCCCTTTTTTTTAATTAGAAAACCTAGAATCCTCTTTTTTTAATTTCACACAAAAGTAATCCTATTTAACAAAAAAATCCCCTTCGAGAGAAAGGCAAAAAATAGTGATACTTTTAAAATAGAATTGCAAATATAGTAAACTTTTTAAGAATGTTACAAAACTAAACTTTTTTTGCTTTTAGTTATTATTTTTTTCACTTTGACCACAAACTATTTCAAATTACAATTCTCCACTCTCATTACTACTAATAAGCAATATTTTATTTGATAATTATATTTTTAGTTCAAATTAAATTTAATTGCTTTCAATTAAAACATTTTAATTAAAACATAATCCCATTTGCTTGCGAAGGACGAGAATCAACATTATAGAGAATATCATTCTTTTATTATTGTTATTTCTTTTGTAAAGAAGATTATAAGAATAAGAAAACATATTCGAACGGAGTCAAATGTCACAAAACTCAATTCGACAAAATAAAATTGAATTTTCAGGAACAAAGGCGAAAGTCACCAAAAAAGATGATTCTTAAAACAAAATTAAAATAAATCAGTTATATGGATCGGAGAAACTAGCCCGATAAACGATGATAATTGTTCGGATCTAGTGTAGATTGGTGGCGTGGTTGTCTCTATCGTCCATGATAACTTCAAAGGAACGTTCGGCTATGTTTTCTTGCTTCTGATCATCTTATATTTTTTAATAATGATATTCTATAAAGATTGATGTTCTATTAATGCAAGAGATTCTCGGTACTGCTTAGTGCGAGTCAATGCAAAGGGGATTATGTTTAATTAAAATATTTTAATTGAAGTGATTAAATTTAATTGGATTTTAAAAATATAATTAGCAATAAAATATTGCCTTATTAGTAGTAATGAGAGCGTGGAATTGTAATTTGAAATAGTTCTGTGCTCAAGGTGAAAAAAATAATAATTAAAAGTGAAAAGGTTGCTTATATTTGCAACATTGTTAAAAAGCTAACTATGTTCGCACTTCTATTTTAAAAATATCACTATTTTTGCCTTTCTCTCAGCGACCTTCGATGCAAAAATCTTGTCTTGATGTGATGGGATTATTTGGGTAATTGCAAGTAGGGTAATTCTAACTTCACCCCTACTACCATGTTTGCCTTTGGCTTCTTCAGGCTCCATATAAGTTTCGTTTAGGATTAAAGATCTACTTTTCGAATATAAGTTTCGTTTAAGATTAAAGATCTACTTTTCGAAAAACTCAGAGAAAAATACCCAAACCCTGTAATAAGACATATTTGCCCTTCACTGTTGCAAAAATTTACAAGTATATGCCATCATCTCTCCCAAACAAGCGACGTCGGTCGAAACGAGATTTCGCGCTCAGACCCGAACAGATCTGCACAATTGTCATAACATAAGTTGACATTATCATTAATTTGATCATAAATATTGATAAGTTTCGGAGATTAGTGACGTTAATTGTGAGAAAATTAATATTGCCCGTATAGCAGAAAATACCATGTTTCTTTTTAGTAAATAACAAATGACGTCGCAGAAGTAACACATCATTCAAAACATTACCGCCTTCCTGCAATAACACATTCCTTACACTCAAGCTTTCGAAAGTTCACGTTCCAAAACTGACCCAATCTCGACGTTACTAAGTAACAATACAAAGTTGTATCGGATTCAATTTTTCATGGATCTTCATAATCACAAAGAATTTTTGCATAAAGCACGAATGCTTCAAACACAATTCGGAAATTTCGTTTATACGGCGAAATCTCGACTTCAATGACCGGATAATATAAATTCGACACAATTTCATCATGGGCCATAATTATCGACGATAATTATTGATGTTAATCATGAAAAAACGAAGAACTTTGATGAGATCTAAGCGATAAACGTTTGCTAATTAAATGGTTATTGGATAACACTTCATGCTTTCTGGGTTACAGTTAATGGAACAATAATACGATATGTCTTGAGGTTTCAAATGTTTCCGCAAAACCAACATATAATGAGAAAATAATAACGACTAGTCACCAACAAATAACACATGTAATACCCAAGTAAAGACAAAGAGGAATAGATCGTAAAATGTTGGAAACCGCTCGAATCTCCGACGTAAATGACACAGTAAGGTTAAATCGATGTCAATCTCTCGTGTAACCAACGAAAAAAAATGAAATTTATCATGGAATAATGTGATTAATACAATTCAAAAATTTCGTTGAAAAACAAGTGAAGTCTCGACTTTAATGAACTAATAAGGTAGATTCGACTAAGTCTGATCACGAGTCATCTTAATTGAATGAGATTATTAATATTGATAATGGAATAACGAAGAATTTTGGTTTGACCTAATATTGGAACGTTTTTCAATTAAAAATGTGGTTGGTAACACTTCATTTATTCTGAGTAACAATTCACGCATGCTGGGTAACACGTCATTAAAAACATTTTAGAAGGTTCTAAATTGTCAGAGATATTAATAGTACAGACTTAATATTACCACATTGCCAGCAAATAATACCACATGTGTGATTGAAAATAACAATATAAACAAAGTTTATAACACATTTGTAGCTACAAGTACCACAAAGTAGCTAACCAATACCACATTACTATTTCACTTACTTTCGTTCATAAATTCATTTCGTTCGGGTGTATAAGATTGACTTTTATGGAAATAGATGATATGATGAAGCTAAATCACAAAATTTTATTAAATGACACATTTTGCGAATGTTGATATCAATATGTCAAAGTTGAGATAAAAAATCATGTAAACATATAGCTCTTCCTTCACAACATATACTAGTATCTCTTTTAATGTGACATAATCGTTATGAATTCCACCACAAACGTATTCAAAGTTCAAAAATTAGACCATAAATATCATTTTATATATCGTAAATCTGTATTTGATACTTTCTGGAAGTTATTTGTTAAGGAACATTAACAGGATGGTTCGTTACCGTTAACCGTACCAGATTGCCTACATGTAATACTACATGTTCGCTGGAAAATAACAAAACAAACCTAGTGAATAACACTTCTACAGATAATTTCGTTCATAAATGCACATTGTTCGAATTTACAAGATTAACATCTTGTATATGTATGATTTGATGCATTTATCATACCAAATTCCTTTAAAAGCAACATTGTTCGATGGAGGTGGATGATATTTAATGTTTGAGGTCAATAGTTGTTCAAAATATAGACTATTATTTTGTTCATTGAAACATCACAAATCAATTCTAGCACGAATGCCATCAAAATTCAAAATTAAACCACAACTATCATTTTATATGTATTAAATCATGAAACCTTAAGGTTAACCATGAAACCTTAAACCTTCATTTCCATAAACACATAACCCTAAACCCTGGTATAACAACTACAACAATTTGTAACACATGAATAACCCTTAGTAACATATTTAAGTAGTGGATAACAATTAAATGGTTACCAGTAACACATTTTGCACAGATGTAGCAATTCCGCCCAATTAACCCAATCAATCCACAAATCCCGCCCAAAATTTTGCAAGTATAGTAAATCCATCGAAATCCACCCAAAACCCATTCCCGTCCAAAATTTATCGAAATAGTTATGCTAAAAAAATATACAATATCAATACTTATGAAAAAACAAAAGCATACCACTTCAGATATTGATAAATGAAATTTATATCGTGTTTTATACCCTGTAAAAGCGTAATATCGGTTATTATTTATTTGAATTTTCCTCCAATATCATACGTATATGTTTATATTTAATTTTGACAGATATTGGAGAAAAAAACTACAAACGAGAATATTCGAACTTGAATTATTGAGGAACCGTCGAACCAAATATCGGCCCAAAAACAATTGGACCGAAGAATAAATTTAGCCATCAGTTCCAAAGCCCAATAAAAGGCCTAACCTTTTACATTAACTAAGGAATGAAGCAAACTCACGTATTCAACACAAACGTAAACGACAAGAAGCAAAAGAAGAAGATCCACAAGATGAAGAGTTGCAACAATTCGCACACGCACCGCAGCCAAATGAAGAAATTGAACTCGACAATCACCATCATACACAAGGCTCGATGAAGACTTGCTCATCCTCTAAGCATGCCTCGCTTCTATAAATGGTAGCATAAACACGTTGGAAAGAAGGAAGAGTGGGGGTGGGAAACGACGGAGAAAACGAGGGCCACTGACACACTCATCAGGCCATTCACGTGTTGATAGGCGAGGACAATCCACTCTCAAGCACGCTGCTCGCTAGCCATCGTCGCAGCTGCCATTGATTCATACATCCTCTGTCACGCTCACAACCTCCCCATCACTTGGAGCTGAAGCGGAAAGCGAGATTAGCAGCAAGAAGGTGACGATTGCAAACTGTTTTTGAGTTGTGTAACGCTGCTTGGGCTGAGAGCAAGAGCTGCGAGCAGTACAAAAGAAGGGCAAGGAAAAGGTTGAAGTTGTTCGCCACCATCTGCTCGACAAAATTCCTCGATGGAGGATTAACCCCGAAGGCGTAATTCAGGGAAGAAATAATATTTTTGTCTTTGTCATTTACGTTCTCCGTCGTGTAATATTTCGTATGGGTAGCTAATCTCGTAGTATTTGAGATATTAGATGAACCCTAGCGACATCGTACGTGTTTAAAGTATTATTGTTTTGGCTATTATTACGACTCGGTTACAAATTATGCTATTGTTTTGATTATGTCTATGTAGTCGAAATAATTGTCGGGAAATCGTACGCTACGCTCGAGAGAGGGGCGACGATTAGACCACTCGTAAATGAACGGAATAAACTCATTGCTAGAGATAGGTTGAACTACCCCGCCAATTAGAGTAAAATCTAATAGCAGGATTCGTCGTTATTTATTGTGGTATGCGGTTACGTAAGTTAGGGAAGCTTGCCCAGCTACTTAAGATGTAGATTAATTGTTACGAGTAGAAGCGAGTAAGCGCAGTTTCGCCCAATTGTAGAAACCCGTATACATACCATAGGAATCCTCACGGTCTAATAATGAGCTAAAATTTATAGCTTGTTAGTCGTCCGATCGAGCTAGGGGGATTCGAAGTCTCATATTCATTTTCTTTCATAAAGTCGTCCCAACCCCGCTATCGCCATTTTAGCATATTGTTATTCTTGTGTTTATCGTTTAATTAGTTTATCGTTATTTATATTTTTATCAAACAAAAACTATTTACTAGGATATTTAAACGATGGTTTTCTAAGGTATATAGTTCCTTTGGGTTCGATACTCGAATACTTGTAATTTCTGTATTATTTTCGATAGGTACACTTGCCTGTTAAGCGTAGGATAGTTCGTCGATATTCGTTTTATTTTTATTACTCGATCCGTTCGATCATTCAGATATTCCAAGTAACGCTATGATTTCATGTAGTAACAGTTCTATGCCTAATTACCGAAACAGGTTTGCTAAAAAAAATACCACATCAATACTTCTGAAAAAACCGTAGAAGGACATAATATACCACTTCAGATATACCAAGTAACGATTCAATTTCAGGTAGTAACCAATGCCAAAAATTAACGAAACAGGTCTGTTCAAAAAAATACAACATCAATACTTAAGAAAAAGAAAAATGCGTCATAATATACTATTTTAGACAACCCAAGTAATGCTTCTATTGCATGTAGTAACAGGTTGATGCCAAAACTTATCGAAACAGGTCTATTAAACAAAATTCCCCATCAATACTCATGAAAAACAAAATTACATACCAATTAATCGACAAAGAAGTCGATTATGAGTTATCCCTTGTATCATGACCCGCTTTGTTCTTAGTCCATAAGTTCGACAAAAAATACCAAATCTATAATTATTATAAACAAACGAAGTCAGAAGATACCTCTTTGTCGGACAAAATAAATATACGAGTAATGGAGTAACGTATCTTGACAGTGTTACAACGTTAAGCCGTAACCTAGTAACAATAATGCATGAAATAGTAAAGCGCATTCCAGATAAAAATCGATGCCTGCCATACGACCTGCTTCACACAACGTACGTTTTAGAAGTGATTAGGTGACGATTGTTTCAAATTCATAGAGCCTATGAAATGCTCAAACTATGGGTACCTTGAATACACATATATTAGCCGCATTGCTGCGAAAATCTAGTTCGATTTGGCCAGATTTTCTCAAATTAGAACCATATAAAAATTCATTACAATTCTTACGTCGTACTTCATCAATACTAGAAAAAATCCTACGTGACACGTCGAAATTGATTGGTTGATGGGGCAGTCGATTTTGCTCCATTGTGAAAAAATGAATTTATGTTATCCGGAGAAATAAATATAAATTTGTTAAAAAACATTCCACTATAGATAAGTAACATATTATCAGTTTAAAGCCACGCTTATGGTTTTTACTGTAACAAGTCGTCGTATTTCTGTAACATAAAACTGGCGTCGAATACCACTTCAGAGAACAATTTATTAAGGGTATTTTAGTCAAAACATTGTTTGAGTGTTTACCTTTAAATTTTTCAAAAAGAAAGGTCCTTAAAACTAAATAATATTCTGACGGGGCCTGATCAATAATTTTAAAATTGCCTGGGGCCTGAATTGAAATCGTCCCGTGCAAGTATATGCGTTTTGCGTAGAGAATCTTTTGATACTTTTTTACTTGCCATTTCAAAATTATTGGAACGGAAGTTTCATGATTATGGAAGAAATTCGCAATTTAGTGGATTTAGACAATCTCCCATATTACCGCAAAACGCAAACGCAAACGCACAAATCCAGTAAAACTGTTCTAACAGTATATCAAACACAAACGCAAGATGCGTTTTTGCTTTCTTTCTCATGTTTCGAACGCAAATTTGCGTCTGAACGCAAACAAGCGTTTGATGTTTTAAAATTGCAAATAAGCCCTTTACTTGTATTGAATTATTAAATCAAACATATAAAAATTGTACAATAAATAAAAATATATTAAAGAATTTGAAATTCGATACTACGATTATTTTGATAAAATAAATAATTAATTTAACCTTGACACTTATTTTCGTAATATTGTTTTTTTACGTCTGAATATTAATTTTTTATATTTATTGATATGTAATATAATTAATTATTGTTTTGCCCACGAATATAGAAATTAAAAGAATATAGTGGTTAGTTTGTAAAGTAGTAAAATATAAGGGTGATATTAAAAAGTTATAAAAGTTGGTAATAAAGGGAATGTTACAGGAATATTCTTTTACGTTTGCATTTGCAGTTAACTGTTGGAGAACAGACTGCAAACTATGGTTGTTACTGCAAAATGCGTTTGCATTTGCGATTGATTGTTGGAGATGGTCTTAATTTATCGTCAGTATGGCCACCTTATTGCTCTTGTTTGACATAGGGTTTTTATAAAAGTATATTATATTATGAAGTGGTTAGTTGTTATTAGGTGGTGGATATCATTTAATGTATTTAATATGTTTGTTATAATTTCCTTCTACAAATAGGATCCATTCTTAGTGTAATGATCATAGAAGAGAACTCAATAAATTCTTACGTATGCTTGTTTTGATATCATATCTCTATTTTATACGATATAAATAAAATATTATATGACACGTTATCAGCACGAGTCTGTAACCATTCGAAGACTATCGCAAACACCATGCCAAGCACGAGGTATAAATTATGCATTTGTATTTATATATACATATAACACCTATCCACGTAATTATAGATATATTTAACAATGCTTATATATGTGTACATAGATATATTACATGAGGTTTGCTATGGTGCCCACCTACCGTGAGCAACCACCGTGGGCACCATAAGCAAATCTCTATATTTTTTGCATTTTTTCGATTCCCAGCAACGCCAACACCTCCGTAGACACTCTAATATCCATTGGTAACCTAAATCGTCATTTCTAACACGTTAATTTTTAAGAAAATCATCTACTTATTATTCACATGTGGGCGACATATCCATGTGATGATTTTCTTAAAAGTAACGTGTTAGAAATGGCGATTTAGGTTACCAATGGATATTAGAGTGTCTACGGACGTGTTGGCGTTGCTGGGAATCGAAAAAATGCAAAAAATATAGAGATTTGCTTATGGTGCCCACGGTGGTTGCTCACGGTAGGTGGGCACCATAGCAAACCTCTATATTACATATATATATTTATATGTGTGCGTCTATGTTCTATATGTATATACACACATATATTAACCGTATAACAAAGCGTCATCACGGAGTGGTTTCGCGTAATATCGTCCCTAAGTGGTGAGATGTCCAAATCTCGAATCCCGATAGAATGACACAAATAGTGTTTTTTTTAATAGTGCTATTACAAAACTAGATAACTTTCTCACCCTATTACAAAACTAATCAACCTTTTCAATTTACACTAATACTATTTTCAGTTTTCACCTCAAATCTTTTTAATATTACCTTTTTCTCTCATTATTATTTCAAATAAGTAACACAGCTGTTCTTTATTTTAACCCCAAAAATTTTTTTACTCATTTTTTCATTCTCGGCATTTACCACTGGAAATCAGTTATACATGACATTCTTCATCGTGGCATATGTATTAAGAAATATTATTTAATGCATTAACAAACAAAAAAAGTCAAGAAAAATTGTAATAATCCAATAGAATATTCAAATAAGTATTATAAACAAAATCAACTTCTAAAATTAAAAATAAGCACAAAGAATTAAAAATTAAAACCATTATAAAAGTTGAACCAGGAATCGCCGTCAAAGAAACCTCTTCAACATACATGTTTATTCCAGTTGCATTCCGTTGTACATCAAAGACATAGGTAATCATGTCATCACTATATATGGCGTGGAAAAAAGACGCAATACGATTCGCATCGTCTGTTGCCATATATTGCATATATCGCAACTGAGTTGCCATATTCACGTGGAAATGCTTTACTATCTTTTGGAGCTTGATCATAAACAATATGATCACCGACTGTTATTAAATTATCACCCCAATATAGCGTCACAATAACTAAATCGGACATAATTCCTGCAAATTGGCAATTAAACTTTCAGGAACAACAAGAATTAATAGGCTTGTCAAACGTATAACGATGTAAATTTTATCTCCATACCATACAAGAAAAATTAATGATACGTTAGGATTTTACACTATTTTTATACCCCGAAAAGCGTATTTTTGGCCGTTATTTATTCGAATAGACTTAGATATCTTACCCTTACGTGCATATTTCTTGTTTGACAGATATCGAGGAAAAAAGAACCAAATTCAAGGCATCGTAAACACGTTTATGGGAATTGGGCTTAATCATCACAAGAATTTAATTGTGGGCTTTTAGTTTAATTTAAGCATATGGATTAATAAAGCCCACAAGAGTCCGAATTATGCCATGAGAACAAGTCAAAGTTGTTGCAAAAGTCCACCGAGATATGCGCATACATTGGAGATTCGATTATGGAAATTGAGATCATTGAAGTCGGCTGATGTTTACTCTATATGGAGGGCACCGATTGCTGAAATAAAAGAGGGACGAAGACAGCGAATAAAAAAAAAGTTTCACAGCGATTGGAAGCGAGGGACGACGACAACGAAGCTTTGAGCAGCGAATAATAAAGAAGAAAGCAGAGAACAACGGCCGAGAATAATAAACGAAGAGCTGCGACAAAAGACGATCGACGCTTGCGAGGCGTTTCTTCCGTGCAAGGCGAAGTTTTATATTATTTCTCTATTATGTCTGAATTGAATATTTTGTGCTTTTATTTTATTAATATGCTAGCTTAAGTTTTCTTGTGATTGAGGCCGTATTAGGCCGGATTATGAATTCTTAGTAATGCTATTCGTGTTTTATTTAATCGTATGAATTTAGTCACGTGTCCTATATTTGAGTTTAATGCTTGCGTATGCTTGATCACCATGTGCATGATTTTTGATTGTTTTATGAGACTGAAAAAGTGATTAGACCGGTTAGAATAATAAATATAGGACACCACGACGTAAAACCGACCAGAGATGGAATTCGGTTTCGTACGTGTGGTTTTCGAGACCTTAGGCGTCGAAAGCGTCTAAATTCGGGGAAATTCATAATGCGGAAGGCGTGTGAAGTGATTGCAGTCATATAGGTAGAGATTGGTCATTATCGCATATGGTCGCTAGTTACGTGAATAACGGGTAGCGCGTATATTAGGAATTTATACCTTGACTAGTTTATATTGATTAAATACATATTAATTGCATGAATACATAGGATTAATTCGTGCCGAGTATGTGCCTTAATCATGTTCGTCGCTAATTGATTTTTATCTCATCTATTTTATTTGCGTCTATTTTATCATTTGCGATTTTATCTTGTTTAATTAAATCATCAAAAAAATATAAAAAGTCTCTTAGTCTAAATTAGAATTAGGTTTAATATCTTAGAATTAATCAAGCTGTCTTCTTGAATCGATACTCGGACTCGTCCGTTTACTACTTGCACGACCTAGTACACTTGCTAGTATTTGAGCGTGTCAAGTTTTTGGCGCCTTTGCCGGGGATAGCTATATTATTAATTTTAGGATTTATTCTGAGTTTTAGTTTAGACGATTTATTTCTCGATTATTATATTATTATTATTTTCTTTTATTTTTTTATTATTCGCTTACATCCATTTTTCATCTTTTCAGACAATTCCTATTAGTGCATGACACGAACCTCGAGAAATGTACCATTACTATTTGACGCAGAAATCGAAGCGACGTGTCGGCGTAACAATCGAAATCGTAGACTGAGAATGTACAATCAAGAACACGAGGAAGAACAGATGGTTACGCCACGACCCACTTTACTAAGCCGAGCGCTTCCAGATATTTTCGATGATAGCGACTTGCCATCCCGCCGGGACCAAATAATCATTTCGAGATTAAACCCGTTACTATACAGATGGTGACGGGTTCACCACAGTTTCATGGGCTTACAAACGAGGACGCAAATTCACATATTTTGAAATTTACTCAAATTTGCAGAACTATTAAGTATCCAGACGTCTCTACAGAAGTGATAAAACTGACATTTTTTCCCTTTTCTTTGACAGGTAAGGCGTCTGAATGGTTCTCATCATTGCCACATGCATCTATCACTAGTTGGGAGCAACTAGTGGAATGCTTTCTAGGCAAATATTACCCATTGTCAAGGACCAGCGAGATTAGAAGCCTACTAGTGAACTTCAAACAAGAAGGTGACGAATCCTTGAGCGATGCATGGAGTAGATACAAGAGCCTTCTGCGACAATGCCCGAACCACAGCATACCCCGGAGCGTCCAGATGCAGTCATTTTTCTTAGGGCTGAGTACACCAAATAAAAGGATCGTCGACGGCGGATGCACACGAAACTTTATGGAGTTAGGCGACGAGGAAGCACTCCAGGCCATCGAGCGAATTGCAGCCTACCCAGCAAGATACACTGAGCATGACCTGGACCGACGGACGGCTGGAGTACATGAGATAAATAGCTCATTGGAGGCGCAGCTCGAAGCCATACATAAAAGGTTAGACCAGATACACTCCAGGGACCCTGAGGTAGTGAACTACATCCACAATAGGCAAAAGAATGCGTACTCCAACACATACGACCCAAGCTGGCGAGGCCATCCGAATTTGTCGTACGGAAACTCGCACTACTTAAAGCCTTCAGAAGCTCAAAATCAACAGAGTGGGCCACCAACAAAACAAAAAGCCGATTGGGAGATAGCATTTGAGAAATTGGCGGGCTATCAAGGCGATCAGAGTCGTAAGATAGACGAACGATTCAACAAGATAGAGGACACAATACAAAGTTTGGCGACTACAATAGGGCATCTAACAAATTCAATGTCCGAGCGCAAGCCAGGCACACTCCCAAGCGATACTGAAAAGAACCCTCGAGAGCACGTTAAGGCCATTCAGCTGAGAAATGGGAAGAAGCTTGAATCAACCAAGGAGACCAAGGTTGAAGAAGAAGCAAAGGAGACTGAAAACGACGATGAAAGCAAGGTCACGACCAAAGACGCAACTCATCACGACCATAAGAAGGACCAGCGGGATGAAGAAGTGGAGACCGAGCTAGATTCTCTCGCAGTGGAAAAGAAGGTCAACCCACTCCCACCAGTCAAGATTCGACCTCCATATCCCGTGGCATTACGAAGGGGAAAACCAGATAAGAACATCGAGCGATTTATTACTATTTTTAGGAAGTTAGAAATTAACATCCTTTTTTGTGAAGCTCTTTTACAGATTCCAAAGTACGCCAAATTTTTCAAGGAGTTGCTATCAAACAGGAACAAGCTAGAGCGATATGGGACGATAGCCCTTAATGAAGAATGCTCTGCGGTGTTACAAAGGAAGCTACCACCAAAGCTCAAAGATAGGGGGAGTTTTTCTATTCCTTGTTCCATAGGCTCATTATCATTTACTAATGTCCTTTGTGATTTAGGAGCGAGTATTAACTTGTTACCCTTTTCACTTCTGAAAAAGCTAGGGATAGGTGAGCCAAATCCTACATCTACGATTCTCCAACTAGCGGATAGATCGATCACATACCCACGAGGATTAGTGGAGGATGTGCTAGTGAAGGTTGGAGAGCATTACTTCCCAGCCGATTTCGTGGTGCTAGACATGGAAGAAGACACCGACATGCCTCTAATTTTAGGAAGACCGTTTCTGAATACGGCAAGAGCTCTTATTGATGTTGGTAATGGTAAACTCATCCTACAGGTTGGGGATGAGAAAGTTACATTTGATGTTTATAAAGCAATGAAGCACCCTCCAGATGATGATTCTTGTTCCTTTATCGATAGTATTGATGCATGTGCTCTGGAGTATTTTAAAATTTTCAGGAATAAGGAAAAATTGGAAGCATGCCTAGTTGGAGACGAGTCTGAGGAAATGGCCGATACTGTAGCAAGCTTAGAAGCGAACCCACCTCATCGGAGGTCGGCCAAGCCCAAAGTAGAGCGTCTCGATCGATCATCAGCCACGCAACCTCGACCATCAATCGAGGAGCCTCCGATTCTAGAACTTAAACCCTTACCTAGTCATCTTATATATGTTTACCTTGGTGCCCTTGATACTTTACCAGTGATTATTTCTTCAACTTTGACAGATCTAATGGAAGAAAAGCTAGTGAGGGTGCTAAGAGAACACAAACGAGCATTCGCGTGGAAGGTTGCTGGCATCAAGGGAGTAAGCCCGACCGTTTGCATGCACAAGATTCTGATGGAAGATTCTTACAAGCCGGTCGCACAACCACAGAGACGCCTAAACCGAGCGATGCAAGAAGTGGTGAAAAAGGAGGTAATTAAGCTTTTGAACGCAGGTATTATCTACCCTATCTCTGATAGCACGTGGGTTAGTCCAACCCAGGTTGTTCCTAAAAAGGGAGGTATGACCGTTATAAACAATGCCTCTAATGAGTTGATTCCCACGAGAACTGTTACGGGGTGGCGTGCATTGATTATAGAAAATTGAATGATGCCACCCGTAAGGATCATTTCCCCCTCCCCTTTATTGATCAAATGTTAGAAAGACTAGCTGGACATGAGTTTTACTGCTTTCTAGATGGTTATTCAGGTTATTATCAGATTTCTATAGCGCCCGAGGATCAGGAAAACACTACTTTTACTTGTCCTTATGGTACTTTTACACTATTTTTATACCCCGAAAAGCGTATTTTTGGCCGTTATTTATTCGAATAGACTTAGATATCTTACCCTTACGTGCATATTTCTTGTTTGACAGATATCGAGGAAAAAAGAACCAAATTCGAGGCATCGTAAACACGTTTATGGGAATTAGGCTAATCATCACAAGAATTTAATTGTGGGCTTTTAGTTTAATTTAAGCATATGGATTAATAAAGCCCACAAGAGTCCGAATTATGCCATGAGAACAAGTCAAAGTTGTTGAAAAAGTCCACCAAGATATGCGCATACATTGGAGATTCGATTATGGAAATTGAGATCTTTGAAGTCGGCTGATTTTTACTCTATATGGAGGGCACCGATTGCTGAAATAAAAGAGGGACGAAGACAACGAATAAAAAAAAAGTTGCACAGCGATTGGAAACGAGGGACGACGACAGCGAAGCTTTGAGCAGCGAATAATAAAGAAGAAAGCAGAGAACAACGGCCGAGAATAATAAACGAAGAGCTGCGACAAAAGACGATCGACGCTTGCGAGGCGTTTCTTCCATGAAAGGCGAAGTTTTATATTATTTCTCTATTATGTCTGAATTGAATATTTTGTGCTTTTATTTTATTAATATGCTAGCTTAAGTTTTCTTGTGATTGAGGCCGTATTGGCCGGATTATGAATTCGTAGTAATGCTATTTGTGTTTTATTTAATCGTACGAATTTAGTCACTCGTTCTATATTTGAGTTTAATGCTTGCGTATGCTTGATCACCATGTGCATGATTTTAATTGGTAGACTGAAAAAGTGATTAGACCGGTTAGAATAATAAATATAGGACACCACGACGTAAAACCGACCAGAGATGGAATTCGGTTTCGTACGTGTGGTTTTCGAGATCTTAGGTGCCGTAAGCGTCTAAACTCGGGGAAATTCATAATGCGGAAGGCGTGTGAAGTGATTGCAGTCTTATAGGAATATAGAGATTGGTCATTATCGCATAGGGTCGGTAGTTACGTGAATAACGGGTAGCCCGTATATTAGGAATTTCTACATTGACTAGTTTATATTGATTAAATAAATATTGATTGCATGAATACATAGGATTAATCCGTGCCGAGTATGTGCCTTGGTCACGTTCGTCGCTAATTGATTTTTATCTCATCTATTTTATTTGCGTCTATTTTATTATTTGCGATTTTATCTTTTTTAATTAAATCATCAAAAAAATATAAAAAGTCTCTTAGTCTAAACTAGAATTAGGTTTAATATCTAGAATTAATCAAGCTGTCTTCGTGGATCGATACTCGGACTTGTCCGTTTTACTACTTGCACGACCTAGTACACTTGCTAGTATTTGAGCGTGTCAATTAACAATATATTGCAGTTTTATTACGGAAGCCAAATGAAACTTGAAAAACCTATTTGCAATACAAGTTACTAATGTGTTCAAAATTTCATATATTGGTGAGCATTCATTGTCAGAACACGCATGTACAACATGTACACACGGTAGAAAATGATACCTTGTTTTTCGATTAGTGAGACGCTTCTGCCTTTGAGATGATTAGTTAATCAATTCGTAATCTCTTTGTCCATACTATAGTTATTACGATGTGAACTAGTTATATTTTTACTTATTTGACTTATGTTTTATTTGGATCCTATGTTCTCATCAATACCTTCGATATTAAATCAGTAGTATTAAATTATAAAGATTGAAATATGAGATTTTATAGTTTATGGAGGTGTTAAAAAGATTATGGTTAACAAATAAAATTATTGATAATTATGTTGGAGAATTTGTAATAATTATGGTGAAAAAAAGTAATTTTAAAAAGATTTATGGTGAAACTGAAAATAATAATAATTAAATTGAAAAAGTTGATTAGTTTTGTTATATTGTGAGAAAGTTATCTAGTTTTGTAATAGCAGTATTAAAAATAACACTATTTGTATTATTCTCTCTTCGAATCCCCGCCGTGGCGACTGAAGATTTTTTTTAGTGATTTTACGAAAACATATTAACATATTCTTATTTATATTTTCTCAAATTGATATATGAACTTACTGTGATTTAAATTTTTACAGAATCATATCCTTTTATACAAAGATGGATCTTCTGCTACTAACCTTATTTACGGTGATCGTTACACGCTATGTGGATAATATCTTTACGAAATTTTACAAAATATTATTATTAATTGTAATGTTCCTTAATAAAATGTAACTCTCTTTAAAATTACTATTATTTAAAATATATTTTATTTTGAAGGATGTTGCTCGATCTGATCATCGAATATTTTCTTTCTTATGTTATTATTATTACGTGGGCACTTCTTTTGACGTTGACAATATTTTTCACAAGAATTTTTCAAAGGAAGACACCGAAGAAGATACTGATGAGATACTAAAGAAAATTAGTTCTGCGTGTAATACTTTGTTATATTATCATTGTTAAAATTTTGTTTTTGTATTTTATAGTAATATGACGAATATGGCGAGCTTTGAGTTTGTTGCACTTGATATCACTGGACGAATTATTTATCTTGGACACTAGATGCCGAGATTCATTTGAAAGCGAAAGGTCTGGGTGATACCATCAAACCACCAATACGAACATCCGAACATGACAAGGCGAAGGCGATGATTTTTCTTCACCACCACATTCATGAAAGTCTGAATACTTAACAGTGAAAGACCCGAAAGACTTGTGGAAAAACTTGGAAGATCGATATAACCACCTAAAAACTGTTATTCTCCCAAATGCAAGGTATGAATGGGTGAATTTACGCTTGCAAGATTTTAAATCGGTAAGCGAATACAATTCTGTTGTTTATAGAATTACTTCTACACTGAAATTATGTGGAGAAACTATTACCGATGCAATTATGTTGGAAAAAATGTTCACCACGTTTCATCCGTCAAATGTTATTCTACAACAGCAATATCGAGAGAGAAAATTTGAAAAGTACTCAGATCTTATTTCTTACTTACTGTTGGCTGAGAAAACAATGAGTTGCTGATGAAAAATCATGAGTCCTGACCGACTGGTGCTGCTGCAATCCCTGAAGCGAATGCAGTCAATGTTAATAATGATAATAATGGAGGTAATGGTCGTGGACATTGTCGTGGTGGATCTCATGGCTATGGACGTGGCTGTGGTCAAGGTCGTGGTCGTGGCCGAAGTTATCATGGTATAAACGCTTCTGGAGTATAAATTGGTACCAAAATATTATTAAGTGGTACTATTTACATGTGATGTGGTATTTTATAAAGATGGAGACGGTAATAGGCCCATGAAGCTTCTGAATGTTCCTATGTCTGTTACGAGTGGAGTACAAATTGGTATCAAACTATGCTTAAGTGGTATAATTTACATGTGATGTAGTATTTTATAAAGATGGAGACGGTAATAGGCCCATGGAGCTTCTGGAATGTTCATTTTTTCTGTTACGAGTGGAGTATAAATTGGTATCAGACTATACTTAAGTGGTATAATTTACATGTGGTATTTTATAAAGATGGAGACGGTAATAGCCCCATGGAGCTTCTGGAATGTTCTTATTTTTTTGTTGTGAATAGAGTATAAATTGATACCAAATTATACTTAAGTGGTATAATTACATGTGATGTGGTATTTTATAAATATGGAGACGGTAATAGGCCCATGAAGCTTCTGAGTATTTTTTGTTACGAGTGGAGTATAAATTGGTACCAAACTACATTTAAGTGGTATAATTTACATATGATGTGGTATTTAATAGATATGGAGACGGTATTAGGCCCATAAAGCTTCAGGGTATTTTTGTTACGAGTAGAGTATAAATTGGTACCAAACTATACTTAAATGGTATAATATACATGTTATATGGTATTGTATAAAGGGAGACGGATTGACGATCCATGAAGCTTCTGGAATGCTTATTTTTTGTTACGAATGGAGTGTAAATTGGTACCAAATTATATTTAAGCTGTATAGTTTATGCCTGCTGGACGCCATTCACTCGATCACCGACTTTCTTCTTCCCAGCAACTTTCTTCTCCTTCTTCCAGCCAATTCCCCGGCGATCGACGTCGTTCTTCTTCCTAGTAACTTTCTTCTTGCCAACAACCTTCTTTCGGACACTTTCTTGGCGATTGACGGGATTCTTCTTTGAAGCCATCGCAAGATTCGTCGATGAAGTGTCGAAATTGGTCGGGTTTCGTCGATTAAGGGTTCAAACGGTAGAAAATTCTACGGGTTTTCTCGGTGAAGGGTGGAAAGCAAATTTTAGGGTTTGTGGTACTGAAAATCGAATTTTGGTCTAAGTTCTTATCTTAATTGGTATATACCATAAATTTACAGATCAAACCACTAAAATAAATTTATATACCACTTTATAACACGTGGGATTTAGGTCTAAAAAGTGACGTAATTTCGGAAAAAATGGGTAAAAAGGTCTTTTCCGTCTGAATGGGTCCTTATCCATAACCTAAATATCGTTTGGATCCTTCTCCCTATCTAAAATATAAAAAGGGTCTGAAACCTACTAAAACGTCTTAATAGGGCCTGACTTACAATTGACCCTAAAAAATGCAATACATTAAATCATCAATAACTCCTTTACTTATTCATTCATTCTATCTAAAATAAAAGTCTAAATCTATATATTAAGGCTGATGACTAACGTAAGTGTCTAACTTAATTGGATGTCAATTTATCTTTAATAACAATTTAACCTTTATGTCTTTAATTTTAATCTGATTATATTATAAGAGAAATTTTACTTAAATACATATCAGTTAAAGTTGATATCAGTTAACTCACTGTCTAGGAAATAATATCTGTTAAGGACCAAACACAAACTTTACTATCACTTGAGAAACCCAGTCACATAAAAGACATTTTTACCCCTGAATATGTTTCTTTAAACTTTTATAAAAAATTAAAAACAAATCCATCGATCGAAAGAAAAAAATTTAAAAAATAAAATGAAACGAAATCAACGTCGTTGCCCAACTCAGACGTCGGAATTCGTGTCTACGCCCTCCAAGTATGTCGCGTTGGCACATACGGCTCAGGTAAGTTTCTTATTTCGTGTACAATTACCTTTCGCTCCCGGCAACCCAATCGAAACAGCAAACGTCAAGGAGTTGAGTGGGGTAGGCGGTTAAGCTGTTGAGAAGACGCCGGTGAGCAGCAAAATCTGGTGAAGGCTCCTTCCCTGCCAGAAAAATGTTACAATTGATTCTACCTCACTGAGGTAATTTTGGCTTGCGCACTGAGATGTGTAATTGATGTGAAATTCATATGACTAAAACGAGGGTACTAAGATGAAACCCCCAAATTGACCCCCCGAGCTGTCGGATTTTGCCCTGGTTGAGCCCCGAGGTGTCGGCCGTGTCGGGTGATTTTTCATTTCTCTGATTTTTCTGTTATTAGGTGAGAGTGAGAGACCTTTTCTGAGGTGAGAGACGAAGATGATGAAGAGGTGGCAAAACAGGGAAAAACTATTTTAATTAGGTTTAGTAATTGATAAACATATTTTAATACGTTTATTGTAGCAATTATTTGGGGTATAATAGAGTAATCTTCATTGTTCCTTGCATTTATATGCTCTATGTACACTTATTTGCACATTGAAAGACCTTAGGACGGCTATCGGGCGAAAAGGAGGCAAAACGGCGCAAAGACAACGAAAACAGTTAATCGTCACGGCCGTGACGCCTTGTGCAAGTGGCCCTGACAAAAACAGGAGAGTTAAACCTGAAGACATCACGGCCATGAAGTCTCATGCAACAAGCCATGACAGTAGGCAGTGCTCAACGAAATCAGACCTTAAGATCGTCACGGTCGTGATAGGCAATGCACTGGGCCGTGACATGACAGAGAGTTGGATCGAAGCATTTCACGGCCGTGACATGTCATGCATTTTGCCGTGACACATGGCAGAAAGTAACGCGAGGCGAGTCGGTGATGGTCACGGCCGTGATGGCCCATGTCCCAGGCCGTGACCTTTACGAAAATCCGTATAAAGGCCGAATGCGACTCAGAAAGAGGGGATACCTCTCATATCATAACCCTAAACCCTCAGAGATGAATTACAGACGCCAAGAACGCAGAATTCCATTAGAGAAGCACGAGGGACGGATCAACGCATAAAACACACCAAATTGAACGAAGAACAGCGGCTCATCCACGATACCACCCAGATTCAGCCGTACTCAAGATTATGAGTCTATCTTCCTCGTTCCTTATTTCCTTTATCGTTTCTCTGTCAGTTATGAGTAGCTAAATTCCCTACGTGTTTGGGATTAGATGGACGCTAGGTTTATTCGTATTTAAGACATATGTTTATTGTGACTCGTGCGTCTGACTATTTGTCTATCTATGAATTTGCTTCTTCACTTTAATATGTCTATGCGTTAAATTGAATGTATGGAAAATCGTTTAGGGCGACAGCTAAACAACGATTAGGCCGTTCGAAGATGATAGGATTCGAGTATAGGGCGAAAGCTAACACTCGATCCTCGCCTTTAGTAATTACTGGATTCTAGATCCCCACGAGCGTTTAGGGCGACAGCAAATTCGCAAGTGGGTAGGAAATTACTGCAACTTAGTCTTAACCACGTAGGAATGATAATTCATTGTCTTAGTCGATAATACCCAGCGGGATTCGAATCCTGAGCACATCTTATCATCTGAATGTACGCTCGTCAGTTTCGGCGTATTCTTTTAGTCTCTCGTTGATTTAGGAATGTCTGTTTGGATAGTTCGTACAAAAATCTACGCACTTTAATTAGGCTAGATATCGAGTCGATAGGTTATTACTAGTAATTAGTTTATTGCTCGTGTACCATACTCGTTTACTCACTTTACTGCACTACAAACGATAGCTCCACTGCCTATAGCACGTTGGTGATAGTAATTAAGTATTCGTTTTATATTACCACTTGTCGCACTTGCAAACTATATTAGCACAGCACGTGTCGATCAAATTTTTGGCACCGTTGCCGGGGAATAGATTGATATTAGGAACACCGTAGTTCGGTACTTTACTCACTCTATTTGACGTTTTCTTAGTTTTTTGTTAATTGCGTTATTTGTTTCCTACATCATTATTAGTCTCGTTATCTTTTCGACGTATTTATTTATTTCTTGGCTAATTTTCAATTTTGCTTCTTGAAGGTATGATTCAGCGGTGAATGACCCGAAGCCACCCATCAGGTCCCATCATTGAAGCAGACCCAGATTTTGAGCGAAAGTTACGAAGGCAACTCAAGCACGAATCCGAAGGAGCTTCCACTAGCTCTCAGGATCATTTGATCTGCTATTCAGAGGACAGTTCGCAGGAGTCGACCCAAAACTCTCGTGTAGAGGCATCCGTAGATAGCCCAGACACGGAAGTAAGAATGGCGGACCACAGAGTGCCCGTTCATCACATTCCAGAGGAGGAGCCATCACTATAAGATCTCCTCAAGAATGCCGCGCTAGGCGGCACTGAGTCGGCGATTGTCATCCCGCCGATCGAGAACAACTTCGAGCTGAAGCACTCTTGTCTTCAGATGATATTCCAGACGGCCTAGTTTGAAGGGAATCCAGACGACGATCCCTACTCACACCTGGAGGCCTTTTTGACAGTGACCGACACCATCAAGATCAACGGTGTCTCGGGCGATGCCATTAAGCTGATGCTGTTCCCATTCTCGCTCAAGTTCAGGGCGAAGGACTGGTTGGATATGTTGCCGCCCAGATTGATCACTACTTGGGAGAGATGCGAGCTGCTTTCATCAACCATTACTTTCCATTATCAAAGGTGCAAAGGTTGAAGATGGAGCTCTCTCTTTTCCACTAGAAGGATTCAGAAAACCTCTACGACGTGTGGGAGCGATACAAGGCGCTAATGAAGATGTGCCCACAACACGGGATATCGAAGGCAGCCTAGATCAACCGATTCCATGAGGGGCTCAATGACCAGACCGTTCACATGCTAGACGGAGCCGCAGAAGGAGGACTCGTGAAGCTCAACGCGACCGATGCTTGGATCTAATTGAGGACTACTCGAAGAACAGCTTCATGAGGGGCAATACAAGGATGGTAACACCAGGCGTATTCGGAGTGAGCGAGGAGACGGCCACGAATGTCAAATTCGAGGCACCAGCAACAAATTGCTGCGACAAACTTTCAGTTGCAGACAGTCATTGGCGCACTACTCCCGAAATCCGGGCAGACACAACCCGTGAATGCCGTGACGACCACCACAACGACAACGCACGACCTAGTACACATGCTAGTATTTGTGCGTGTCAATTAACAATATATTGCAGTTTTATTACGGAAGCCAAATGAAACTTGAAAAACCTATTTGCAATACAAGTTACTAATGTGTTCAAAATTTCATATAATGGTGAGCATTCATTGTCAGAACACGCATGTACAACATATATGTACACACGGTAGAAAATGATACCTTGTTTTTCGATTAGTGAGACGCTTCTGCCTTTGAGATGATTAGTTAATCAATTCGTAATCTCTTTGTCCATACTATAGTTATTACGATGTGAACTAATTATATTTTTACTGATTTGACTTATGTTTTATTTGGATCCTATGTTCTTATCAATACCTTCGATATTGAATCAGCAGTATTAAATTGTAAAGATTGAAATATGAGATTTTATAGTTTATGGAGGTGTTAAAAAGATTATGGTTAACAAATTTGATAATTATGTTGAGAATTTGTAATAATTATGGTGAAAAAAAGTAATTTTAAAAAAATTTATGGTGAAACTGAAAAATAATAATTAAATTGAAAAAGTTGATTAGTTTTGTTATATTGTGAGAAAGTTATCTAGTTTTGTAATAGCACTATTAAAAATAACACTATTTGTATTATTCTCTCTTCGAATCCCCGCCATGGCGACTGAAGATTTTTTTTAGTGATTTTACGAAAACATATTAACATATTTTTATTTATATTTTCTAAAATTGATATATTAACTTACTGTGATTTAAATTTCAGAATCATATCCTTTTATACAAAGATGGATCTTCTGCTTCTAACCTTATTTACGGTGATCGTTACACGCTATGTGGATAATATCTTTACGAAATTTTACAAAATATTATTATTAATTGTAATGTTCCTTAATAAAATGTAACTCTCTTTAATATTACTATTACTTAAAATATATTTTATTTTGAAGGATGTTGCTCGATCTGATCGTTGAATATTTTCTTTCTTATGTTATTATTATTACGTGGGCACTTGACGTTGACAATTTTTCACAAGAATTTTTTCAAAGGAAGACACTGAAGAAGATACTGATGACGATACTAAAGAAAATTAGTTCTGCGTGTAATATTTTGTTATATTATCATTGTTAAAATTTTGTTTTTGTATTTTATAGTAATATGACTAATATGACGAGCCTTGAGTTTGTTGCACTTGATATCACTGGACGAATTATTTATCTTGGGCACTAGATGCCGAGATTCATTTGAAAGCGAAAGGTCTGGGTGATACCATCAAACCACCAATACGAACATCCAAACAGGACAAGGCGAAGGCGATGATTTTTCTTCACCACCACATTCATGAAAGTCTGAAAATTGAATACATAACAGTGAAAGACCCGAAAGACTTGTGGAAAACTTGGAAGATCGATACAACCACCTAAAAACTGTTATTCTCCCAAATGCAAGGTATGAATGGGTGAATTTACGCTTGCAAGATTTTAAATCGGTAAGCGAATACAATTCTGTTGTTTATAGAATTACTTCTACACTGAAATTATGTGGAGAAACTATTACCGATGCAATTATGTTGGAAAAAATGTTCACCACGTTTCATCCGTCAAATGTTATTCTACAACAGCAATATCGAGAGAGAAAATTTGAAAAGTACACAATGAGTTGCTGATGAAAAATCATGAGTCCTGACCGACTGGTGCTGCTACAATCCCTGAAGCGAATGCAGTCAATGTTAATAATGATAATATTGGAGGTAATGGTCGTGGACATTGTCGTGGTGGATCTCGCGGTCGTGGACGTGGCTGTGGTCAAGGTCGTGGTCGTGGCCGAAGTTATCATGGTGGACGGTGGTGGTTATCAATATTGCCGTGGTGGTCATCAAAATCTCCAGAAGAAGAAAGACAGTAAAATGAGAAGAAGCAAACTGAACAAAAAGTGAATGACGACAATGTTACCAATGTCGTGGTTTAGGCCATTGGTCCCGCAGTTGCCATACTCCCAATACCTTGTTGAGCTGTATCAAGAATCAAATGACAAAGGAAAGAAAATTGAAAATTCACGCGGATATTTATTGAGGAACCAGAAGATTCTTCAATCAAAAGAATTAGCATGTGTTGCTTGCTCTAAGGGGAAGTTAATTATTTGACCATCACAAATGAAAGTACAAATTGAATCTATTCCATTTTTGGAGCGTATACATGACGATATTTGTGGGCTGATACATCCATCATGTGAACCATTTAAATATTTCATGGTATTAATTGATGCATCAAGTAAATGGTCCCATGTATGTTTTTTATCTACGAGAAACGTGGCATTTGCGAGATTACTTGCTCAGCTGATTAGATTAAGAGCACACTTCCCAAATTATCCGATAAAGAAAATACGCCGTGATAATGCTGGTGAATTTACCTCCAAGGTTTAATGATTATTGTATGTCTATTGGTATTGATGTCGAGAACTCTGTGCCACATGTCCATACACAAGACGGTCTTGCAAAACGTTGATTAAACGCCTGCAATTAACTGCAAGACCATTATTGATGAAGTCGAACTTCCATCGTCTTGTTGGGGACATGCCATATTACATGCAGCAGCACTAATCCACATCAGGCTGACAAGTTATCATGGTATCTCCCCGTTGCAAATGGTTTATGATCAGGAACCAGATATTTCCCATTTAAGAATGTTTGGATGTGATGTATATGTTCCAATTGCGCCACCACAATGCACAACGATTGAACCTCCAAGGAGGTTGGAAATATATGTCGGGTTTGAATCTCCATCAATTATAAAATATTTAGAGCCCTTAATTGGAGATCGGTTCACGGCCAAATTTGCCGACTGTCACTTCGATGAAACAAATTTTCCGATATTAGGCGAGAAAAGAGACAGCTGGAACCAAATATTAGTTGGAATGAATTATCGTTAAATCATTATGACCCTTGAACTAAAGAATGTGAACTGGAAGTTATGAAAATAATTCATCTACAAAGCTTAGCGAACCAATTGCCATACAGTTTTGCTAACCCAAAAAGAGTGACAAACTCACATATTCCTGCTGTTAGTGCTCCTATTAGAATTGATGTTCCTGTAGAACAAAGAATAGTATTGAGCCTAAACCACAGCTGAAGCGTGGTAGGCCCTCGGGTTGCAAAAAAAATCCTCGGAAAAGAAAAGGAGCAAATAATAAGAATGGCCCATTGGAGGATTTATCAACTAAAGAAGAGTCGATGGGCATAAATGATGATCAGAAAGAAACTCAGGTACCTGAAAAAATTGAAAATAATGATAATGAAGAGTTCTCGATCAATTACGCCCAAAATGGAATTAGATGGAACCGAGATGATGTCAACGTTGACGATAAGTTCTCATTTAACGTAGAGCGACATGAATTGAATGAGATTAATGAGAATGAGGATCATGAACCGAAGTCTGTGAACGAATGCAGACCAAGAAATGATTGGCCAAAATGGAAAGATGCAATCGAGGCAGAATTAAAATCACTTGAGAAGCGAAAAGTTTTCGAACCTGTAGTCCGCATAACAGAAAATGTAAAGTCGGTTGGATATAAATGGGTTTTCATCAGAAAGAAAAATGAAAACGGCGAAATTATGAGATATAAAGCTCGGCTTGTCGCACAAGGTTTCTCGTAGAGACCTGGTATTGATTATGAGGAGATGTATTCTCTCGTGGTAGACGCTACAACTTTTCGTTACATAATTAGTCTGGCAGTACGTGAAGGACTCGATATGCGTCTAATGGATGTTGTCACTGCTTATTTATTGACTCGCTTGAAGTGATATTTATATGAAACTTCCGGAGGGTTTTCGACTACCTGAAAATTCAAGGCTGCGAGATGAGTACTCAATTAAACTAAATAAATCGCTTTATGGATTAAAGCAATCCAGATGTATGTGGTATAATCACCTAAGTGAATACTGACACGCTCAAATACTAGTAAGTGTGCTAGGTCGTGCAAGTAGTAAAACGGACGAAGTCTAAGTATCGACCCACGAAGACAGCTTGCTTAATTCTAAGATATTAGTCCTAAAGAGATTTTTTCGAGTTTTGATGATTTGAAAAGAGACAAAAGCGCAAATAATAAAATAGACGCAAATAAAAGAAATGAGATGAAGCAATTGACGACGAACGTGATCAAAGCACATACTCGGCACGGATTAATCCTACGTATTCATGCAATCAATTTTTATTTAATCAATGTAAACTAGTTAAGGTAGAAATTCCTAATATATGCGCTACCTGTTATTCACGTAACTAGCGACCCTATGCAATAGTGACCAATCTCTATATTTCTATAAAACTGCAATAACTTCCCACACCTTCCGCTTTATGAATTCCGACATGTTTAGACGCTTTCGATGCCTAAGGTCTCGAAAACCACAAAACCGAATTCCATCTCTGGTCGGTTTAGGTCGTGGTGCCCTATATTCATTGTTCTAACCGGTCTAATAACTTTTTTAGTCTCATAAACCAATCAAAAATCATGCACATGGTGATCAAGCATATGCAAGCATTAAACTCAAATATAGAATACGTAACTAAATTCATACGATTAAATAAATTATGAATAGCATTACTACGAATTCATAATCCGGCGGTCTCAATCACAAAAAACTTAAGCTAGCATATTAATAAAATAAAAACACAAAATATTCAATGTAGACATAATAGAGAAATATTATAAAACTTAGCCTATCACGGAAGGAAGCCTCGCAAGCCGTTTATCTTTTTCGATTGTCGCAGCTCGTCTTATTTTCAGCCGTAGGTTTGCCTTCTACTATTTCTTCAGTTCAGGCCCGTAGCTTCTATGAGGCCAACGAGGCGGTCCCTCGGGCCCATCTTTGGAAGGGGGCCCAATATTTTTTATACACGTGTGTATATATTTATATATTATAGTAAGTTGGTTGATAATTTCATTTAATAAACTAAAATAGAAATTGTGCAAAATATTATTATTTACATGCGCATTGAAGTTAACGAAAGCGAGCACAATTTTTACCTTTTATTGAAATGTTGCTCAAACAATAATTATTACTTTTATCTTTTTTTAGAAAAATTAGACGTCATTATCATCCTATTTATACAATCCAACCAAAACTTCTCAAAAAAAAATAGTGTTTATATAAGTATTTATTGAACATTCAACTATAAAACATCTCTCTCTATTGAAGTACAAATCGTTTAAGGTAATTGCATACATATTAATAATAAAATGAAATTTCTGCTATACTGTTAATTAACTATTTTATCCTAATTATTTTTTATTTAAGATGAGGGGTAAAATTGTAAAAGTTTCCAGCTATTTTCTTGATGGAGTAGTTCTTCGTATTTCTTTCTTTATTTAAATTACAAAAACAAAAGTCTAAAACGACTTGTAAATAGATGGAGTAGTTCCTTGTATTTCTTTATTTAAATTACACTTATGATATAAATTTATGCTATATTTCATATTTTATTTGGAAAAATTATTTAACAAGGGTTCGAGCCCGGATTCGAGTTTCGCTTCAGGCCCCCACTTTTTCACCTACGGGCCTGGTTCTGTTCGATGCTTCCCCTTTTTTTTTTCTCAAAGCTTCTTTGTCACTCCTTTATATAGAAGTAGCCGCCGACTTAAGGCTATTAATTCTCATGATCGAATCTTCAAATACATGTATTATATTTGACTTTTTCCTTCCTTGGTACATGTGCATATCTTTGCATATCCAACGTTTGAATTGGTAGGATGCTTAGATATGTTTTCTATTATTGGCCTTGCGTGTGCATGTGTTGGATATGCCACCAATTATTCAAGAAATCTCTCTTGTGCGCTTAAGGTTGCAGTGGGCTAAGCTTTTTTCATTAACTCATTCTCATGATAATAATAATGCAACTCAAACTCCCATAATTGCGCTCAATGTGCGTAGTTCCTCGACTTCGATTCTTTTTCTCCGATATCTACAAAATATGAAATATAAACGCAAGCATAGGTTATCCGAGTATTATTTTATAGACAACGATCGAAAGTATGCTTTTATGGGGTATAAAATGACGTAAAAGCCACTTATCAAATACTTATTGAAAGAGGGTATAAAGGATCAAATTTGCCCTTGCATATTTACGAGAAGATTTTAAAATGAGTTTGTTATCATTGCAGTATATATTGATGATATCAATACAATTGGAACTCTTGAAGAGTTATCGAAAGGTGATAGAACAAAACATATTTCACCAATATTTTTTTTACACACGATTTAGAGAAAAATTGTGATATTGATGTACAACAAGTGCGCTCTAGCGAAAATCTCGCAGATTTATTTACGAAAGCACCTCATCCTATAATTTTTATAAAATTGCTATATTCAATTGGAGTTTGAAGACTTCGAGATTTGAAATAATGTTATTATCAGGGGGAGTAAATATGTTTGCACTCTTTTTCCCTTCACTGTGGTTTTTTCCACGTGGTTTTCCCAATAAGGTTTTTAATGAGGCAGCTATACCATGAATTCTGAAGGACGTATCATTAAATTGACATTCAAGGGGGAGTATTATGAAGTGGTTAGTTGATATTAGGTGGTGGATGTCATTTAATGTATTTAATATGTTTGTTATAATTTTCTTCTATAAATAGGATCCATTCTTAATGTAATGATCATAGAAGAGAACTCAATAAAATGCTAACCTATGTTTGTTTTGATATCATATCTCTATTTCATAAAAGCTTCATTAATAAAATATTTTATAACATATTGTGGTTTATTCGTTTTTGTAATAAGTTTATGATTATGATATGGAGGAGAAACCATCGAAATTACTCTAAAGTCTATTGGGTTGATGGAGGACATTTTTTCCATTTGGACAAATATTCAACAATGTCGTGGGCTTACATGGCAAGGGTTTTAAGGATATAAATACAGTAGAAACTCTATAAATTAATATAGTTGGGGCCGACCAAATTTATTAATTAAAAGAGTTATTAATTAATCGATAAATTAATAATTATTATTTTATCGATAAATTAATATTTTATTAATTTATAGTGTATATAACTTTCAAACTTCCCAAACATCAAAAAGAAGGGAAAATTTCTTGTTAACCTATGAGAAAACAACCTAGGAGTTCTTACAATGATAAGGACAATTATAGATAATATGCAAGGGGATTACAACAAAAAAACAAATGACAATTGATTCATTTTTCAAGTAATCTTTGTTCATGTAATATGAGAATGTTTTTACATATGGAATTATTAATTTATAATTTATACAGGACCTATAGAAATTATCACAAGTCTATTATCTTATAATTTTAGAGAATTATCAATTTAGTGCGTTATCCCCGAGTCGGGACCGGCCGGAAATATTATATTAAAGAGTTTAATAAATTATCGAGTATTGATTTATAGAGTTTCTACTGTATCTCGACTAGTTTACTGTGGGATTTAATATTATTCGTTAAAGGCTTAGTTGTTTAGCCCTAATAAAATTGGAGGAAAATCGACGGGCGAATAAAAAAATATATAAAAACATATGTCAATGTATTACAATGAAGTTTGCGGAAAGTGATTTAAGAGATCAATATCTACATATAAAATGCCTTCACGATTTATGGAAGTTATATTCTATGTGTCAGCAAGCTCTCATCTTCGTACCTAAAACTTAATACAAGTCATAAGATTGTAATTAATGGCGGCGAAGAGTCAATTGAAAAATAAATATCAAAAGGGCAATGAAGAGTGATGGAATAAATGTGTAATAAGATTATGCATTAACATATGTACCTAAATCATTGCCTCCTTGGCCTTGGTCGGCTGTTTTGTTGACTGTGTTGTATGTATGTCCGAGAATTAAATATCTATTATTTTTTGTTAACGGTTATTTTTTCTTTGATCCTCACCTAGAGCTGTCAATGGGCCGGGCCGGGCGCGCTGACCCGTTGCCCGCCAAAGCCCGTTGTTTGGCGGGACGGGACGGCGCGGGCTGGCCCGCCATGTGGCTGGCTTTCAAAACTGAAGCCCAGCGCGCGGGCCTGGCGGGCCAGGCCTGCCCGCCATGAATTTTTTTTTAATTTTTTTATTTAAACTTTTTAATTAATTAAAAATAATTTATATAATTATGATATTTAAATAAACATTAATTATGTATTAATTAATAAATGCATCATTAATTATTTAATTATAATATTTAAATATATCTTAATTATGTATTAATTAATAAATGCATCATTAATTAAAATAAAATCATTAATTAATTCCTATTTAAATAAATATATATTTAATTTATAAAAAGTAACAAATAATATGGCGGGCCGGCCCGCGGGCCAGCCCGCCCCACCACGCCTAGCCCGCGGCCTGCCTTCTGGCGAGCCTTAAAAATTCCAGCCCAGCCCGCCCCATAGGTAGGGCGGGGCGGGCCCGGCAGGCCGCGGGCTATTTTGACGGCTCTATCATTACCATGTGTATGTTGTTCGGCCAGGATCGTATGCGCCTTTTTTTCTTCGACGTCACAAAGCAAAGTCGTTGATGTACGTCGAAGATTCGTCCGCCACCATGGGCGGCTGTGGTCGTTCTTGGCCCAGACGAGATCTTCAGCGCGATAATCGACGGGTTCGTTCTTGGATGGATCTACGCTCCTCCCTTTGTCTTCTTTGCCAGGTTTTTCCATCCCTTTTTCTCTTCCCTTTTTCTCTTGGTTGCCTTTTATTATTAGGAAAGTGTAAGGACCCGAGTGAGGAGGGTCGGGATTGGCTGAACGCTTGGGATTGGGCTTGTGCAATTTAGTTATCCTATTATATGTGTAAATGGGCCTTAGATATAATCAGCCCATCTAAGTACTTAGCATATTAATATGATAACGCACATGTTATATGGTATTGTATAAAGGGAGACGGATTGACGATCTATGAAGCTTCTGGAATGCTTATTTTTTGTTACGAATGGAGTGAAAATTGGTACCAAATTATATTTAAGCTGTATAGTTTATGCCTGCTGGACGCCATTCACTCGATTCACATACTTTCTTCTTCCCATCAACTTTCTTCTCCTTCTTCCGGCCAATTCCCCGGCGATCGACGTCGTTCTTCTTCCTAGCAACTTTCTTCTTGCCAGCAACCTTCTTTCGGACACTTTGTTGGCGATTGACGGGAATCTTCTTTGAAGCCATCGCAAGATTCGTCGATGAAGTGTCGAAATTGGTCGGGTTTCGTCGATAAGGGTTCAAACGGTAGAAAATTCTACGGGTTTTCTCGGTGAAGGGTGGAAAGCTAATTTTAGGGTTTGTGGTACTGAAAAACGAATTTTGGTCTCAGTTCTTATCTTAATTGGTATATACCATATACCACTAAAATAAATTTATATACCACTTTATAACACGTGGGATTTAGGTCTAAAAAGTGATGTAATTTCGGAGAAAAATAAGGGTAAAAAGGTCTTTTCCATCTGAATGGGTCCTTATCCATAACCTAAATATCGTTTGGATCATTCTCCCTATCTAAAACATAAAAAGGGCCTCAAACCTACTAAAACGTCTTAATAGGGCCTGACTTACAATTGACCTAAAAAATGCAATACATTAAATCATCAATAACTCCTTTACTTATTCATCATTCCATCTAAAATAAAAGTCTAAATCTATATATCAAGGCTGATGACTAACGTAAGTGTCTAACTTAATTGGATGTCAATTTATCTTTAATAACAATTTAACCTCTATGTATTTAATTTTAATCTGATTATATTATAAGAGAAATTTTACTTAAATACATATCAGTTAAAGTTGATATCAGTTAACTCACTGTCTAGGAAATAATATCAGTTAAGGACCAAACACAAACTTTACTATCACTTGAGGAACCTAGTCACATAAAACACATTTTTACCCCTGAATATGTTTCTTTAAACTTTTACAAAAAATTAAAAACAGAACTCCATCGATCGAAAGAAAAAAATTTAAAAAATAAATGAAACGAAATCAACGTCGTTGCCCAACTCAGACGTCGGAATTCGTGTCTACGCCCTCCAGGTATGTCGCGTTGGCACATACGGCTCAGGTAAGTTTCTTATTTCGTGTACAATCACCTTTCGCTCCCGGCAACCCAATCGAAACAGCAAACGTCAAGGAGTTGAGTGGGGTAGGGGTTTAAGCTGCTGAGAAGACGCCGGTGAGCAGCAAAATCTGGTGAAGGCTCCTTCCCTGCCAGAAAAATATTACAATTGATTCTACCTCGTACTGAGGTAATTTTGGCTTGCGCACTGAGATGTGTAATTGATGTGAAAATTCATATGACTAAAACGAGGGTACTAAGATGAAACCCCCAAATTGACCCCCCGAGCTGTCGGATTTTGCCCTGGTTGAGCCCCGAGGTGTCGGCCGTGTCGGGTGATTTTTCATTCTCTGATTTTTCTGTTATTAGGTGAGAGTGAGAGACCTTTTGTTAGGTGAGAGACGAAGATGATGAAGAGGTGGCAAAACAAGGAAAAACTATTTTAATTAGGTTTAGTAATTGATAAACATATTTTAATACGTTTATTGTAGCAATTATTTGGGGTATAATAGAGTAATCTTCATTGTTCCTTGCATTTATATGCTCTATGTACACTTATTTGCACATTGAAAGACCTTAGGACGGCTATCGGGCGAAAAGGAGGCAGAACGGCGCAAAGACAACGAAAACAGTTAATCGTCACGGGCGTGACGCCTTGTGCAAGTGGCCCTGACAAAAACAGGAGAGTTAAACCTGAAGACGTCACGGCCGTGAAGTCTCATGCAACAAGCCATGACAGTAGGCAGTGCTCAACGAAATCAGACCTTAAGATCGTCACGGTCGTGATAGGCAATGCACTGGGCCGTGACAGTTGACAGAGAGTTGGATCGAAGCACTTCACGGCCGTGACATGTCATGCATTTTGCCGTGACACATGGCAGAAAGTAACGCGAGGCGAGTCGGTGATGGTCACGGCCGTGATGGCCCATGTCCCAGGCCGTGACCTTTACGAAAATCCGTAAAAAGGCTGAATTCGACTCAGAAAGAGGGGATACCTCTCATATCATAACCCTAAACCCTCAGAGATGAATTACAGACGCCAAGAACGCAGAATTCCATTAGAGAAGCACGAGGGACGGATCAACGCATAACTCACGCCAAATTGAACGAATAACGACGGCTCATCCACGATACCACCCAGATTCAGCCGTCTCAAGATTATGAGTCTATCTTCCTCGTTCCTTATTTCCTTTATCGTTTCTCTGTCAGTTATGAGTAGCTAAATTCCCTACGTGTTTGGGATTAGATGGACGCTAGGTTTATTCGTATTTAAGACATATGTTTATCGTGACTCGTGCGTCTGACTATTTGTCTATCTATAAATTTGCTTCTTCACTTTAATATGTCTATGCGTTAAATTGAATGTATGGAAAATCGTTTAGGGCGACAGCTAAACAACGATTAGGCCGTTCGTAGATGATAGGGTTCGAGTATAGGGCGAAAGCTAACACTCGATCCTCGCCTTTAGTAATTACTAGATTTTAGATCCCCACGAGCGTTTAGGGAATTACTGGGTAGGAAATTACTGCAACTTAGTCTTAACCACGTAGGAATGATAATTCATTGTCTTAGTCGATAATACCCAGCGGGATTCGAATCTCGAGCACATCTTATCATCTGAAAGTACGCTCGTCAGTTTCGGCGTATTCTCTTAGTCTCTCGTTGATTTAGGAGTGTCTGTTAGGATAGTTCGTACAAAAATCTACGCACTTTAATTAGGCTAGATATCGAGTCGATAGGTTATTACTAGTAATTAGTTTATTGCTCGTGTTCCATACTCGTTTACTCACTTTACTGCACTACAAACGATAGGTCCACTGCCTATCGCACGTTGGTGATAGTAATTAAGTATTCGTTTTATATTATCACTTGTCGCACTTGCAAACTATATTAGCACACCACGTGTCGATCAAATTTTTGGCACCGTTGCAGGGGAATAGATTGATATTAGGAACACCGTAGTTCGGTACTTTACTCACTCTATTTGACGTTTTCTTAGTTTTTTGTTAATTGCGTTATTTGTTTCCTACATCATTATTAGTCTCGTTATCTTTTCGACGTATTTATTTATTTCTTGGCTAATTTTCAATTTCGCTTCTTGAAGGTACGATTCAGCGGTGAATGACCCGAAGCCACCCATCAGGTCCCATCGTTGAAGCAGACCCAGATTTTGAGCGAAAGTTACGAAGGCAACTCAAGCACGAATCCGAAGGAGCTTCCACTAGCTCTCAGGATCATTTGATCTGCTATTCAGAGGACAGTTCGCAGGAGTCGACCCAAAACTCTCGTGTAGAGGCATCCGTAGATAGCCCAGACACGGAAGTAAGAATGGCGGACCACAGAGTGCCCGTTCATCACATTCCAGAGGAGGAGCCATCACTATAAGATCTCCTCAAGAATGCCGCGCTAGGCGGCACTGAGTCGGCGATTGTCATCCCGCCGATCGAGAACAACAACTTCGAGTTGAAGCACACTTGTCTTCAGATGATATTCCAAACGGCCTAGTTTGAAGGGAATCCAGACGACGATCCCTACTCACACCTGAAGGCCTTTTTGACACTGACCGACACCATCAAGATCAACGGTGTCTCGGGCAATGCCATTAAGCTGATGCTGTTCCCATTCTCGCTCAAGTTCAGGGCGAAGGGCTGGTTGGATATGTTGCCGCCCAGATTGATCACTACTTGGGAGGAGATGCGAGCTGCTTTCATCAACCATTACTTCCCATTATCAAAGGTGCAAAGGTTGAAGATGGAGCTCTCTCTTTTCCACCATAAGGATTCAGAAAACCTCTACGAGGTGTGGGAGCGATACAAGGCGCTAATGAAGATGTGCCCACAACACGGGATATCGAAGGCAGCCTAGATCAACCGATTCCATGAGGGGCTCAATGACCAGACCGTTCACATGCTAGACGGAGCCGCAGAAGGAGGACTCGTGAAGCTCAACGCGACCGATGCTTGGAATCTAATTGAGGACTACTCGAAGAACAGCTTCATGAGGGGCAATACAAGGATGGAAACACCAGGCGTATTCGGAGTGAGCGAGGAGACGGCCACGAATGACAAATTCGAGGCACCAGCAACAAATTGTTGCGACAAACTTTCAGTTGGAGACAGTCATTGGCGCACTACTCCCGAAATCCGGGCAGACACAACCCGTGAATGCCGTGACGACCACCGCACCGACAACGCACACGCCATATGTTCCATTGTGTGGGATCTCTGGCGCAGCCCACGAAACGTCCGAATGCCAACTCGAGCAGTCGCTGGAGCATGTAGATTACATGGGAAATTACCAAGGTGGCCACCGAAGCTTCCGGCCTCGAGCACATCCCAACTTGGCTTATGGGAATCAGAACCACCAGGGGCAAGGACTGCCTGGATTTTAGCCTAGGCCGTCCGGGTTCTGAAATAAGGCACCTCGCCAGTAACAGAACGCACCCGCAGGAGGATCTGATGATATGAGGGAGATGAAAGACATGATGAAGGTGCTCCTCACGAACTTCAGCAGCACCACCGCAGCCCACGAGAGCCGAATGACGAAGATGGAGAGTATATGGAAGCGAACGACGTACGTGCCCAGAACACGGACGCCTCGCTCAAGAAGCTGGAGCAACAGGTGGGCAAGATGGCGAAACAATTGGCGGGGCATACTCAGGGATCGCTCCCAAGATACACCGAGCCGAAGCCAAAGGAGTATTGCAAGGCTGTGACCCTGAGGAACGGATGAGAACTGCAAGAAGTGCCAGGCAAGAAGAAGGCGAAGGAGAGCGCCAACTTCGAGAGCCACGATGAGCCCGAAGTGGGGGAAATCAGAGTTCGACGATATCAAGAAGGCCGACGCTGAGAAGGAGAAGGTCGAGCCCGAAAAGGAAAAGGCGAAGGAGATCGATTAGCCACCGGTGAAGCCATACCAGCCAAAGATTCCATACCCGGCTCGACTAAAGAAGGATAAGGACGAGGCGCAGTTTGGTAAATTTATGACTATGTGTAAGAAATTACATATTAACTTACCCTTTGTTGAAGCTATTACGCAGATGCCCAGAAGGACCAGCTGATGAACAGACAGAAGCTCGAACACGTTTCCACAGTATGCCTACGAGGAGAGTGCTCGGCTATACTTCAGAGCAAGCTGCCGAAGAAGCTTAAAGACCCAGGGAGTTTTATTATTCCCTGTCTTATAGGAGATTTAATAGTCGAGCGTGCTTTAGCTGACCTAGGTGCTAGCATTAATCTAATGCCCTACTACATGTTTAAGCGCTTAGGATTAGGTGAACCACGACTCATTAGGATGAGCTTGCAGTTAGCTGATAGATCATTAAAGTATCCTCGAGGTGTTATCGAGAATGTTTTAGTTAAGGTGGATAAGTTCGTATTTCATGCTGATTTCGTTATTTTAGACATGGAGGAGGATGATAATGCCCCGTTGATTTTAGGTAGACCGTTCTTAGCCGCAGAGAGACCATGATAGACGTTAAGAATGGAACGTTCACTTTGACAGTAGACGGAGAGAAAGTTACGCTTAGTATGGCCGATTCAATGAAAAAGAATAATGAGCATGACGATAAGTGTTATGACTTAGATGCCTTTGAGCACGATTTTCTCTTTTCTGTGCAAGGTCTATCACAGGTTTTGAGCTAGGAGGACACCAGGATGATTATGGCAATCGATGAGTGTCGGGCGGAAGTCGACGAGCCCATCATAGCCATCGACGAGAGCCGCGAAGAGAACAAGGAAAAGAGCTCGGTCGAGGAGCCACCGGTCCTAGAATTGAAGCCGTTGCCCGACCACCTTGAGTAGGCATTTCTCGGCAGACACAAAGGGCTACCAGTCATCATCTCGTCGAGCCTCGACGACGGACAGAAGGACCAGCTCTTGGACATGTTGAAAAAGCACAAGAAGGCATTGGCGTGAAAGATATCCGGGTATCAACCCTGTTACGTCAAAAAGGACTTAGAAATTTTTCGCCAACTTCCAATCCTTAATCGCCCGCCCGCGCGCCGCCGTGGCCCGTCGTGGTCCGACCCGACCCGACCCGACCCTGATCCGACCCGCTCCGTCTTCCGACCCGCTCCGTCGTGATCCGGCCCGACCCGCCTGGGCTGACCCGTGCTGACCCGCGGTCCGACCCGTGGGTCGACCCGCCGCTCCAAGGGTTGGCCGCGCCGTCGCCGGCGTGGCCCGTGTCGTCCCGAACGTTCGCCAACCTTCGGAAATCGTCTAAGTGTCGCAAGGACTCCGTGCCTTAGCCTCGCACGCCCTCGTTTGGTAAACCTGTCGAAGGCCCAGGTTAGTGGAACTTACGTTCGTGACACCCTCCCCCCCCGGGAAAAGTCGGCGGCCCCGTCGACATCCTTTGTCCGTAGCCCGCACCGTGCCTCCAGTTCCAATACGCCGCAACTTCCTCCTCGAATTGCGCGATGTCCGTGAACTTCTCCCACGAAGTCTCGGACGGATCCTCCCCGCTCCATAAGACCAAGAACTCGTTCAGACCTCCCACCCGCCGATGGTCAAGGATGCTGAAAATCCTTCGATCATACGCCTTAAGTGCCGCCTCTGGCACGCGCGTCGTAGCCTCCCTCGAAGTCTCACCGGGGTGATACTTCTTCAAAAGACTTACGTGGAACACCAGATAGATCTTCATGCGGTCCGGTAGCTTTAGCCGATAGGCCACCCTTCCGATTCGAGCCTCCACCTCGAACGGCCCATCGTACTTTGGCATTAAGCCGCGGGACAAGCTCGCCTTCTTGCCCGCAGCGCCCGCGCTCCACATGTGCGGCCGCAACTTGAGCATCACTTGCTCGCCAACTTCGAACTCCACCTCGCGTCGATGTTGGTCCGCGTACTTCTTCATACGCCGTTGCGCCTTTGCTATGCTGTCCCTAGCCGCGGTCCAGAGCTCCTGCCTGGTCCACGCGAACCTATAAGCCGCCGGGCAGTCGCCGATCATCCTCGTCGCCGCGATTGCCGGTTGGTTCGGACGAAACCCGTACACCATCTCGAACGGGCTAGCCTTCGTCGCCGATGACTCGTGCAAGTTATAACTGAATTGGGCCGCGTCGAGCAAGTCGACCCAATTAGTTTGGCTCACCGAGATAAAGTGCCGGAGATAGTCCTCCAAAGTTTGATTCGCCCGCTCCGTTTGGCCATCCGTCTGCGGGTGAAATGCGGTCGAGAACTTCAACTTCGTCCCAAGAAGCTTGAAGAGGAACGTCCAAAAGCGTCCCGTAAATCGCGCATCTCGATCGCTCACAATGGAAGTCGGCACGCCGTAGTACTTCACCACGTGGCTGAAAAAGATCTCCGCCGTCTCCTTCGCGGGGCACTCGATCGGTGCCGGCGCGAACACCGCCATCTTCGAAAACCTGTCCACACAAACAAGTATCGAACCGAACCCTCGGGTCCGGGGTAAAGCAGTGATAAAGTCCATCGAAACCGACTCCCACGGTCTCGCCGGAATGGGTAGCGGCTGTAGCAAGCCGGCTTGCTTCCTCCGATCCGCCTTGTCTTGCTGGCACACCAAGCATGACCTCACATAGGCGTGAACATCGGCCCTCATCTTCGGCCAAATGAACTTCTTCGAAAGCAAAGCGTACATCCGTCCCTCGCCCGGATGACCCGCCCAAAGTGTGTCGTGGTGCTCGCGAACTAACTCCCGCCTAAGCTCGCCTTCGGGGACGTAGATCCGTCCGCCATGGGCCACCAAGATCCCGTCCTCGAGCCAATACTGCCGCACCACGCCCTCGTTTACCTCCGAAACGAGCTTTTGATACGCCTTGTTCCCCTCCGCTGCCGCGCGCACCTTCCCCTCGAAGTCCGCGACCGCCGAACTAAGCGCGGCCACAAAGGTCTCGACCCCTTTGCGGCTAAGAGCGTCGGCCACATCGTTGTGCCGACCCGGCTTGTGAATCCAATCGAAGTCGTACTCGCCTAAGAACTCCTGCCACCTCGCTTGCTTTGGAGACAACTTCTTTTGGGTCTTGAAGTATGTGTTGGCAACGTTGTCCATCATGACTACGAACTTCGTCCCCAACAAGTAGTGTCGCCACGTCTCCAAGCAATGGATCACCGCCGTCATCTCCTTCTCGTGGGTCGAATAACGAGTCTCCGCCTCGTTGAACTTGCGACTCTCGTACGCCACGGGATGGCCTTCCTGTACGAGAACGCCTCCAAGGGCCTGCCCCGACGCATCGGTATGCACCTCGAAGGGCTTGGTGAAGTCTGCCAGCCTCAGCACCGGCTCGGACGCGAGCGCGCCCTTCAACTCCTCGAAGGCCGCCACCGCCTTCTCCGACCAAGTCCATTGAGCCCCCTTCTTCAGCATGTCCGTCAAAGGGCTAGCGATATGCGAGTATCCCTTGATGAACCGCCGATAATAGTTCGCCATGCCTAAGAACGATCTCAACGCCGAGACGTTCTTCGGCCGCTCCCACTCGACCACGGCCAACACCTTCTTTGGGTCCATCCGAATCGATCCTCCCGATATGATGTGGCCTAGAAAGGAAATCTCACTCAAGCCAAAGTCACACTTCTCCCGCTTGAGGTAGAGGCGATGCCGCCGCAAAGCCTCGAACACCGCTCGCAAGTGGCCCACGTGTTCGTCCACCGATTGCGAGTAGATGACAATGTCGTCCAAGTAAACGACGACGAACCTGTCCAAGAACTCATAAAGAACAGAATTCATTAGGTTACAAAACGTAGCCGGCGCGTTTGTGAGGCCGAATGGCATCACCAAGAACTCGAACGACCCGTAACGCGTCACGCAAGTCGTCTTCGCCTCATCGCCCTCCGCGATGCGCACCTGCCAGTATCCCGACCTCAAATCCATCTTCGAGAAGCACTCCGCCTTCGCCAACTTGTCGAACAGATCAAGCGCGTTGGGGATGGGATACTTGTTCTTCACCGTAACCTTATTAAGCGCGCGGTAGTCGACACAAAACCGCATGCTCCCGTCCTTCTTCTTTTGAAACAGGATGGGTGAACCGTACGGGGCCTTGGATGGTTGGATCAAACCTGCGTCCAATAGCTCGTCTAGCTGCCTCCGTAGCTCGGCCAACTCCGCCGGGTTCATCCGATAAGGTGCTTGCGCCGGCGCCTTCGCGCCCGGCACTAGTTCGATCTGATGGTCGATCGCGCGCCTAGGTGGCAGCTCCTTGGGAAGTTCGGCCGGCATCAAGTCCTCGAACTCGGACAGCACCTCGGCCAGCTCCTTCGGCACGTCGCCCGCGCCCTTCCCATCATCGAGCAGCAAAGCCGCCACGAAAGTAGGCTCGCCTCGTCGAAGCCCATCACCGAGTTGAAGCGCCGAAATCACCTCGGCCTGTCGCGGCCCCGCCTCCTCGCGTCGGCCCGCGCACTCAACTCGCCCACATCCGTCTCCAATCTCGATCTCGTGCCTCGAAGGATCGATCGTCACCTTCGCTGCCCGTAAAAAGTCCAGCCCCAGAATAAGGTCGTAATCGTCCAACTCCGTCACCGTTAGATCGATCCGCCCCGTCCAACCGCCCACGCTAAGTGTCGACCTCGCAAGGCCGCTTACCTCCGTAGACCTCGAGTTGATGGGCTTGATGGTGGCCTTATAGTAGCGAACGTCTAGCTTCAAATCCTTGATCAACCGTCTCGCCACAAAGGTGTGCGAAGCGCCCGTGTCGACGAGTCCGAACACCTCGATCTCGTTCACCCTGCACTTCACAAAAAGTAAGTCCGCCGTGGTAGGTACGCTCCGAATAGCTACGATCCGAAGTGGATTCATGCGCGTGATCTCGGCGTCGGGTCCCCCACCCTCTGCCGTGACCGTGGCCACATGGCCCCGCGCTCCCTTCGGGCATTGCCGCGCCCGGTGGCCCGGGAGCCCGCAAGTGTAGCACCCGCCCTTCGCGTCAGCCGCGCCTTGCGTCGCCGGCTCCTTACCTTTGGACTTGCCTCCACCAACCTTCTTCTTCTGAACCTTCTTCTTCGGATTGGTCGCCTTAGAAGTGGATGCCACGTTCTCCTTCTCCGCGGCCCGTTGCTCGGTCGGCCTAATCTCGATAAGCCGCTCCGCAACGGCATAAGCTGTCGCCAGGTCCTGGACGCCCTGTCGAGTAAGCTCTAGCTGGGCCCAAGGCTTGAGCCCGCCCTTGAAGTGGAATAGACGGTCCGTCTCCGACATGTCGTGGATGCCGAGCATAATCGAGGCGTACTCACGCACATAGTCCCGAATCGACCCCGTGTGCTTGAGCCTAACCAACGCCTCTCTCGCCGCCCACGTCGAGTTCCCCGGTAGAAACTGTGCCTCAAGCTCACGCTTAAAGTCGGCCCAAACCGAAAGCCTCGGCCGCCCCTGCTCCGCGTCTTGCGTAAGCCGCGTGCGCCACCACAGCTTGGCGTCGTCCTCGAGATAGTTCAACGCCACCTCCACCTTGTCCGTCTCTTGTATTCCCGCACCATGGAAATACGCCTCCACGTCGTAGAGGAAGTTTTGCAACTCCCTCGCATCTCGAACTCCCGAGAAAGCACGCGGCTCGCGCGCGGTCTTTCGGCCCGTCGGCGCGGCTGGTGCCGTGAGGCCACCCGCCACCAAGACTCGAAGCGCCCCATGCTCCGCTTCGATCCTTGCCATCCTCGCCACGTCCGCTGCCCTCTCGCTCTTGAGTCCCGCAATTTCGGCCAGCACCTCCGTGAGGTTCGGAAGGCCGTCGAGAATCGCTTGTTGCGCCGCGATCCTCGTCTCCAGGTCCGTCAGTCTAGCCGCCGTTGATCGGCTGCCGTCCGCCATCTCGTATGGCTCTGATACCAACTCTTGTTACGTCAAAAAGGACTTAGAAATTTTTCGCCAACTTCCAATCCTTAATCGCCCGCCCGCGCGCCGCCGCCGTGGCCCGTCGTGGTCCGACCCGACCCGACCCGACCCTGATCCGACCCGCTCCGTCTTCCGACCCGCTCCGTCGTGATCCGGCCCGACCCGCCTGGGCTGACCCGTGCTGACCCGCGGTCCGACCCGTGGGTCGACCCGCCGCTCCAAGGGTTGGCCGCGCCGTCGCCGGCGTGGCCCGTGTCGTCCCGAACGTTCGCCAACCTTCGGAAATCGTCTAAGTGTCGCAAGGACTCCGTGCCTTAGCCTCGCACGCCCTCGTTTGGTAAACCTGTCGAAGGCCCAGGTTAGTGGAACTTACGTTCGTGACAAACCTGAGCTACTGTATGCACAAGATCCTCACGGAGGACGACTTCAAGCTGGTCACTCAACGTCAAAGGCGGCTCAATCCCAACATGAAGGACGTCGTGAAAAAGGAGGTGATCAAATTGCTAGACGCATGGATGATCTATCCCATTTCAGACAGTGCATGGGTCAACCCGGACCAAGTGGTCCCAAAGAAGGGAGGCATGACAGTCGTCACTAACGACAAGAATGAATTGATTCCGACAAGGACCGTGACTGGATGGCGCGTCTACATCGACTATAGGAAGTTGAACGACGCCACGAGAAAGGATCACTTTCCATTACCATTCATTGATCAGATGATAGAAAAATTATCCGGTCACTCATTTTACTATTTTATTGATGGTTTGTCAGGTTATCTGAAGATCTCCATAGCTCCTGAGGACCAAGAGAAGACCATCTTCACTTACTCGTTCGGGACGTTTGCGTACAGAAGGATGCCATTCGGTCTTTGCAATGCCCCAGCCACCTTCCAGCGATGCATGATGGCCATATACGATGAACTGGTAGGTGAGGTAATGGAGGTATTTATGGATGATTTTTCTGTGTTTGGTTCATCGTTTGATGCATGTTGTCTAATTTGAAGATCGTACTCACACGATGCGAGGAATTGAATTTGGCACTTTATTGGAAAAGTGCCACTTCATGGTTCGGGAGGGCATAGTTCTGGGCCATAAGATCTCCTCTAAAGAAATCGAGGTGGACCGAGCTAAGTTGGAAACTATAGAAAAATTGCCTATCCCCTCGGACGTGAGATCGATTAAGAGTTTTCTAGGACATGCTGGGTTTTATCGTAGGTTATTAAGGATTTTTTCAAGATTGCTCGACCCATGTCTAGAATACTTGAGAAAGATGCTCCTTTTGAGAGTTTAATGATGAGTGCCTGCCTGGGGGCTGCCCTTTGAATTAATGTGCGATGCTACTGATTATGCAGTTGGGGCCGTGTTAGGGCAGCGCAAGGACAACCATTTCAGGCCAATTTACTACGCGAGTAAGACGGTAGACGCAGCCCAAGCCAATTACACGACCACTGAAAAGGAGTTGTTAACCGTCGTGTTCGCTTTCGACAAGTTCAGGTCACCTTATCCTATCTAAGGTTATTGTGTTTACTGACCACTCAGCTCTTAAGTACTTGTTAGCAAAGACGGATGCGAAGCCACGGCTGATCAGGTGGATCCTACCACTTCAAGAATTCGATATAGAGATCCGGACAAGAAGGGTGCAGAGAATCTAGCGGCGGATCACCTCTCTCGACTAGAGGAGCCCGAAATTTACAACAAGGACGGAAGGGCGATATACGATCGGTTCCCAGAGGAGCACTTATACTCCATACAGTTGGTAAGTGACGATACTCCGTGGTTTGCAGATTTCACTAACTATCATGTTGCGAGGGTCCTACCAAAGGAGTACACGAGTCAGCAAAGGAAGAAATTATGTTCTGACCTGAGGTACTACTTTTGGGAAGATCCGTATCTTTTCAGGAAATGTGCAAAACAGGTGATACGGCGATGCGTTGCCTTCCCCGAGACCGTAAAAATTCTTGAACACTGTCACAACGGACCGACAGGAGGGCACTACATAGCCAATTGAATCGCTCAGAAGGTGCTGGAGAGCGGATTCTACTGGCCCACGATTTTCAAGGACGCCCAAAGGTACACTGACACTTATGATCAGTGTCAGCGCGCAAGTAATATCTCTCGCCACAAAATGCCCCAGAACTTCATTCTGATATGTGGAATTTTTGATGTATGGGGAATAGATTTCATGGGTCCATTTCCTAGCTCGTATAATAATAAGTACATTCTAGTCGTTTTCGATTATGTGTCCAAATGGGCCTAGGCGCAAGCCTTACCCACGAACGATGCTAGGGTAGTCGTTAGATTTCTACGTGCACTGTTCTCACGCTTTGGGGCACCTAGATGCATTATTAGCGATATGGGTACACATTTCTGTAACACCCAGTTTGCACGCACGTTAGAACGTTACGGTGTTAAACACTCCACCCCATACCACGGTAAGCTAGCGGTCAGGTCGAGGTAGTAAATCGTGAGCTGAAACGCATCCTAGAAAAGACCATAGAAGAGAACCGTAGGGAGTGGGTGAATAAGTTGAATGATGTACTTTGGACATATAGGACTGCATATATGACACCCATAGGCACTACACCATATAGATTGGTCTATGGGAAGGCGTGCCACCTCCCCGTAGAAGTCGAGCATAAGGCCTATTGGGCGATCAAGTCCTTGAACCTTGATTTAGGAGACGCCAGCGGAAATCGGCAACTCCAAATCAACGAGTTAGATGAGTGGCGGCTATCTGCTTATGATAATGCTCGAATGTATAAGGAACGCTCAAAAGCTTACCACGATAAAAGGAGACCAAGTCCTATTTAACTCTCGACTTAGGCTTTTTCCTGGCAAACTCAGATCACGTTGGTCGGGACCGTTCACTGTTATCCGTGTTTTCCCTTATGGTACTGTTGAGATTTCAGGTATGGAGCAGGGTACTTTCAAGGTGAACGGCCACAGGTTGAAGCACTATCACGCAGGCGAGGAAGACGCGATGAATAAGAAGTGCTATACCTGGACTTCCACACTTGAGCGAACGAAAAGACGTCCAGCTAAAGACGGTAAAGTAACCGCTTCTTGGGAGGCAACCCAGGTATTTTCTTTTCTGTTTTAGACATTAGCTTAGTCAAAAGGGGGGGGGGGGTCACGGCCAACGGCTTAAGCCATCACGGCCATGACGTACTTATCTTCGCATACTGCCCCTTGTCACGGCCAATGGCTTAAGCCATCACGGTCATAGGTGTACACCTTCACGACCGTGACTCGGAAAATAATATTAAAAAAAGAGAAATTATACTCGACAGCGTCACGGCCAGCGACTTGTACGTCAAGGCCGTGACTGGGGACAGAGACCCCACTGTCGCGTGTCACGGCCAGAAGCTCATGCTTCACGGCCGTGACACTTGTGAAAATTAGTTTAAAAGGGGGAAAATCAGATCGATTCATCTTCCCTTCTCTCCCTCTTTTCTTTTTCTTCCTTTCTTCGTCTCCCTCACGCACACACAAACCTCACCACCACCCATCTTCGACCACGCCGCCCCCCACCGCCGACCTTCGTTTCAACCGCCCAACTCCAGCGAACCCACTGACGCACGTAATATCCGATTAAATTAGGTAACAATCAAAAGGTATGAACTTTATTTCTCAATCCTATTTCGCTTGAATCTGGGGATGTCGCTGAAATTGGTATTACTTGGGTATGAATATGGTTCTCCTAACTTCATTACGTGCTATTGACATCATGGGCATGTCTAATCGTTGATGTTATTTCAATTTCTATGACGAAGAACCCTAATTTTCAAATTGGGGATTTTTGAAATTGGGCCTAGTTTGGTGTTCGTCCTGCTCTTTTATGACTACATACATGCTAATAACACGTTGGGTAATTCGTTGATTGCGTTCATCAATTTCGAATTTTGGGACTAGGAACCGTAATTTCAAATTTGGGGATTTTTGATAATTTCTGGTGAATTTGTGTTTTCCGTTGTCTGTTTCGCATTAATTCATCTGCGACGTTTAGGAATGTGTTTGATTGGTCGTTTTTGGATTTGAAATGCATACTTGGCTTGCCCATACGTGTTCGACAAAATGCATCTTTGTTGCTGTTATTGGTCGAGTCGAGCTGTCTTCATTCTATTATTTCTTGCGAACTCACATGCGTTTTTAGGTACTATGGGTTGAAGCCACTCCACAACTCAGCATGACCCCGCCTCGCGCTCGCTCGTTCGTCAAAGGTGACGCGAGCCCCCGCCGACACTGCTAGATGCTATGCAGCAGTTTAGCAATGACACTCCGACGGCCCGGTACACCAGGCTGAAGGCCATGGAGTTCATCCCCATGGATCAGATCGACCATGACACGCTGGTGAAGCACCACATCGACCAACAAGTCACGCAATACCTCTCACTCAGTGGATGGGCCACGTTCTTCAACATCGACGAACCGGCGTACAAGGAACTCACCTTGGAGTTCCTTTCTACCTTCTCCCATGAGGAATACGGCGTCAGCAAAGTCACCTTCCGGGCATTCAACAAAGAACATAGAGTGAAGGTCGACGACTTGTGCCATGCACTTGGAGTACCAGTACCATTTTTTGGGCACGACGAACCATTCCCGGACCTACATTACAAGGACTAACTTCAGCAATCATGAGGTCAACAGGCTTACTGGCTGACATCGCACGACCAGGCGAGCCAAAATTCAGTGCGAAGACATCGAAGGCGTCTGCGCTCAGGAGCCCAGGACTGCGCTACATCCATCGCCTCTTGACGACCTCGCTCACATCGAGGGGCGACTCACACGGAGCAGTCACCGTCTGTGATCTCTTTTACCTAGCCAAGCTGTAGTGAGGCGAACGGGTCCACCTGGGAATGGCGATGGCTCACGCCTTCGGGGCTCAGGCCGAAGCACGAAGCCATGGCAAGATCGCCGTGGGAGCACTCATCAGTAAAGTCATTCGGGGACTTCGACTGTGGTCGGAGAACGCACCTGAGATGGAGGTAGTCAGCGGGCGCAACCCCCTTAACGAGAAAATACTGATAGAGATGGAGATGCTCGTGAAGGAACCCACATGGACTCGCACAAACAAGGTGTACATATAGCACGAGATGTAGCGTGACCAGACGGACCACGTCGTCGTCCCCACCGACCAGCTCTACATCGAGGGTCCTTACCTGGTGGAGACAGACACGACTGCCAGATCTTCCTATTCTTCAGGATACCACCAGAGTGAGTCATCCGGCGTTTCCCCGTACGCATCGACAGCGGACGTCGAAGCACTGCGCCAGGAGATGATGTGCATGAACGCCGACACGCTGCAACACGACGCAGAGTCCCGGAACTATAACGAAGAGACCCGGTGCCGACAGGAAGAGTACGAGCGCAGGAACGAGGAAGCCCACCGCCGATACCGCGAGGAGCAAGCGCGCTACGAACAGGCCCTTCAAGCAATGGACGCCGCGGTTAAGCTCAAACAGCAGTCGCTGTCATTACTTCGCCCGAGAACACCCTCGCCACCACCACCCCCACCCCCTCAGTGATGCCTTCCCTTCTTTTCTCTACCTTTCTTTTCTTTCCTTAGACATTTCGTTCCTCGAGTAGTCGTTTGTGTCTATTTTATTTTGTTTATAACGTTGATGTTTATAACTATGTCTATGATTATTATCTATGACTATTTTCCTTCTACGTTTAATTCTTCCTTTAGTAAGGCCGAATACACATAACGAGTTACGACACAACGACCGTCATGCGTTTAGACACGACCACGTCAATATTTCATCAGGGGAGTTTCATTCTCTTAAACCTTCGTTTCCCTCTAGTTTATTCAATTTTTACGTTGAGGACAACGTACGTCATAAGTGTGGGGAGGGGAAAACAGGTTGAGAATTTACAAAAAAAAAATTATGACGTGGCCATAAGCTATAAATTTTGTTAGAAAGGCATGAATTATTGAACTCAGGCATGATTGTTTGTGATTGTCTCAAGTTGGTCTGCATTGTTATGAAATCTTGTGAGTAATTAGGATATGCATGATTGATTAAATCGTGTCTGCCTGAATAGATATAGCATTGTTTCGAGAGATCGTACACATAACCCTGTTTCATTGTGAGAGTTTGAGCCTGACGAGCTTATGCTCATTTTTCTTGGTTGTGTGACATGCCTAGTCTATATCTCTCTAGAACTTGCCTGTCTGATACGTGTTGAAACTGTTTCTGGTGCGTTAGTGTGAAAATGATGAGGGCATTAGGAATTAAGTCCAGGGCCAAATTTCCTTACCATGACTGATACCATTAGTTAGCCACTTTGAGTCCGAGCCACTCGTTTGCTTACCTTGTAAATCATAAAAGCCACTGGCCCAAATAAGCCTTCAGAGATTATCTGAACCTGAGTTGATTAGAATAGAGCATAAGTCGAACTTGAGGGTTACTGATTCAATGTCTGATTTAGTGTTCTTCTCCGCTATTCGTGAAATGACTTGATCCTACTTGACCGTTTCCTGAAATGACCCGATCCCTTGCATAAGCCTGTCCATAGTCCTTTTGCAAGATATAGGTTTTGGTAATAAGTATCCCTAGGTACACGGCATTCGCTGTGACGATGTATTATTTGCGACAAAAGCCAAACCTTGATTTTTAGGGAATAAGGGCAGTGCACAAAAGTAGAGCGTAACTAAGGTGAAGGGCAGAAAATGAAAGGGAACTAAGTCGAGAGGGTCGGGTAGAAAAGTCTAGGATTTCAGAGCGAGAATGTTGAGTTTTATGTTGGGCATGTGACTGTCAGTTTGATCATGCTATATTCTTAGTTTTTTGCTTACGTGTCCTAGCTTTAAGATTACATGTTCGTATACATGCTTGTTGCTTCATTATTATTCGCCCCGTTTCCACCCGAAAAGCCCCTCAGATTATGCTTGCCACTTTAAGCAGTAGAGATGCGATTAGCTTGCAAGCTTATGGTAGGGGTTGGACTAGTGCACGATTTGAGCGATTCACTATATGCTAGCCTATACACTGAGTGATTTTGAGCGAATCCCTGTGAGGTATGAATCTCGATTGGCAGTGCGAAAAAAGTTTAGGTTGACAGGTGTAGGTCATTAGTGTGATATCCATGATTGTTTGCTTGATTCCATTTCGTGCTTTTTAGCTTGATGATAAATTGCGAACAATTGTACCGTCATCTTGATTCGATGCCCTCTCTAACTTCTAATTTACTTGAGGACAAGCAAATGCCTAAGTGTGGGGAAGTTTGATAAACGTATTAAAGCAATTATTTGGGGTACAATAGAGTAATCTTTATTGTTCCTTGCATTTATATGCTCTATTTACACTTATTTGCACATTGAAGGACCTTAGGACGGCTATCAGGCGAAAAGGAGCGAAAATAAGGCAAAACGGCGCAAACACAACGAAAACAGTCAATCCTCATGGCCGTGACGCCTTGTGCAAGTGGCCGTGACAACAACCAGAGAGTTAAAGCTGAAGACGTCACGGCCGTGATGCCTCATGCAACAGGCCGTGACAGCAGACAGTGCTCAACGAAATCAGACCTTAAGATCGTCACGGCCGTGACAGGCAATGCACTGGGCCGTGACAGTTGACAGGGAGTTGGATCGAAGAGCTTCACGGCCGTGACATGTCATGCATTTGGCAGTGACACATGACAAAAAGCAACGCGAAGCGAGTCGGTGATGGTCACGGCCGTGACGGCCCATGTCCCAGGTCGTGACCATTACGAAAATCCATATAAAGACCAAACTCGACTCAGAAAGAGGGGATACCTCTCATATCATAACCCTAAACTCTCATAGAAGAATTACAAATGCCAAGAATGCAGAATTCCATTGGAGAAGCGCGGGGAACGGATCAACGCATAACTCATGCCAAATTGAACGAAGAACGACGGCTCATCCACGATACCACCCAGATTCAGCCGTACTCAAGATTATGAGTCTTTCTTCCTCGTTCCTTATTTACTTTATCGTTTCTCTATCAATTACGAGTAGCTAAATTCCCTACGTGTTTGGGATTAGATGAACGCTAGGTTTATTCGTATTTAAGACATATGTTTATCGTCGTGCGTCTGACTATTTATCTATCTATTAATTTGCTTCTTCGCTTTAATATGTCTATGTGTTAAAGTGAATGTATGGAAAATCGTTTAGGGCGACGCTAAATAACGATTAGACCGTTCATAGATGATAGGATTCGAGTATAGGGCAAAAGCAAATACCCGATCCTCGCCTTTAGTAATTACTGGATTTTAGATCCCCGCGAGTGTTTAGGGCGACAGCAAATTCGCGAGTGGGTAGGAAATTATTGTGACTTAGTCTTAACCATGTAGGAATGATAACTCATTGTCTTAGTCGATAATACCCAGCGGGATTCGAATCCTGAGCACAACATATCATCTGAAAGTACTCTCATCACTTTCGGCGTATTCTCTAGTCTCTCGTTGATTTAGGAGTGATCTTTTAGGATAGTTCGTACAAAAATCTACGCACTTTAATTAGGCTAGAGATCGAGTCGATAGGTTATTACTAGTAATTAGTTTATTCCTCATGTTCGATACTCGTTTACTCACTTTACTGCACTACAAACGATAGGTCCACTGCCTATTGCATGTTGGTGATAGTAATTAAGTATTCGTTTTATATTATCACTTGTCGCACTTGCAAACTTTATTAGCACACCACGTGTCGATCAATAATATTGGGCTTTTATTGGGCTTGTTTATTTGGGTATGTATTAATGGTAATACATTTATTTAATAGAGATAGCCCAACACAATTTTAATTTATATTAAATACTTGTCTTCTATAATCATATCAAAATATATGCTTTTAAATTAAATATTACAAGGTAAATTTATTCTATATTCGTTAAATATTGGCCTAGAAAACATGTTCGACATCTGTAATTACTTATAGGTATTGTTTTTATAAAAAGTGCATATCGCCCGCAACCGTGCCGCGATAATGCAACGGATCCGTATCGCCAGTGTCCGCATCGACGTCCGCATCCACGACGGCGAACCATGGTTGAGCCCCCCAGACCAGTGGCGGAGCTAGGATATCAATTTAGTGGGGTCTAAATTTTAATATTAAAATATATTTAGTGGGGTTCAATCAAAGTTAAATATTTCAGCGGGGTCATTTTACAAACATTATATATTATTGGGTGCTATAATTAATTTTTCTACTTAAAAACAATAAAGGAAAAAATTTTTCAGTGGGGTCCAAACACCCCATTGGTCCTAAGGTAGCTCCGCCGCTGCCCCAGACCATAACATCCTGCGTCCGTCACTGATAGTTAATGTATCATTTCATGTATATTAGGGTACGACAATTCTGTATATTACAATTTCATGGAGGGTTACTGAATTATTTATAGGAGTAAACAAACATATTGTCTACAAGTGTAGTTCATGGGGGCTCGCTTTTTGGGTTTTGTCCATACGAAGCATATAGGTTATGGCGTAGTTTTTGGGCCATACATTATATGTAAATTGGTTCTGTCATGGCATATTTTTTGTGCCATATGTTATATGTAGATAGGTTTCATGGCATATTTTTTGTGCCATATGTTAGGGTGTAGTTAGGTTCTGTCATCGAATATTATTTTGCGATATGTTACATGTGTTGGGTTACCCGGTGTCTCCCGGAGACGCCACGTCCCTGGGTACGGTGCGGAACAAAAATTTTCCGGGTTTCCTTATTGCCCTCGTTGCTCGGATCAGAATAGTAACACAGAGACATGTAATAGGGCGGGTCAAACCCGTAGAGAATTACCAATTGAAGCGAGTGGCAGCTCCTCGTCCTTTTCTTCAAGACTTCGTCGATGGTGGTGGATGGCACTAGATCGTCACGCGGACCTCGCAGTGTACCACGGAATCGGTTCTCTAAAGATGGCTAGAGAGAACCGAGCCGTCGCGTGAGAGAAGAGTGTTTTTGTTCGGTGTGTTTGTGCCTTTGTTATGGACGAAATTTTCACTCCAAATTATGAAATAGGGCTGCCCTATTTATACTATGATATATTTGGAAATCCCTAGGATATCTCGAAGATATGGGTTTTGATTTTGCTCCTTAAGCGGAGAGATTTTGCCATCTCTTTCTCTCCCTTTTTCAAAATTCATATAAGGATAGTTACCATAATTAGACAACTAACTTAAATACTAAGTCAAACTATGTATATTTAAATATGCATAAAATTCGAAACTTAATCCAAGATTAATTTCGAAATTTTCACCTTAAAATAAATAATATTCCAAATACATTATTTCCATATTTATATTTATTTTTGAAATTAATTCCTAAGGCATAATTCGAAAATCAGCTTAGGGTCAAATTCCAATTTTACCGTCATGCCTTTTAAGCACTTGGCCAAGCCCAAGTCTCAAAGTTAGTTTCATACGAAGTCCGACTTCGGTCCATTAAACGGCCCGAGGCCCACTAAGGCGCGGCCCAATGGCCCAAGGCCCGTTCAGGCCCAAAATACTTTCTCTCCTTATCAGTACACGTTGATGATCCTTTTTAAGCCCGAGTCTCTAGGTTCAACTCAATCGGCAAGGGAGGAATCCAAGAGTCCGGCAGTTACCTAGCCAATCCCGCAGTACCGGACCGTAACCCGATTCGAGTGCGAATTTCGACCCAGTCTTTATTCGAGAACCTTACTATAGATTATAGTACTACGTATCCCTTCAGCTGTGTCCCAATCGAGTGAGAGCCATGGTCTATGTCAAACTCACTATACTCGATTCTATGATAAAACGGGGATGAGGCAAATTAACAAAACTACCCTCCATGTCTAACTTGAGTTAGTTAAGTACCTTGGCCAAGGATTTCGTAATTTCCCGTTGCCGTCCTCATAGGACACTTATCTCGATTACTTGCAAGACTGTGAATCCGTACTCGGTGGTCTAAGCCCGGCAATCACAAATCATCATCAAGACCGCATCTGGCCCGCTGACCCATGCAACAGCAAATCGGGTCGAGGGGAACCAGTTTTAGTCGAGACTTGAAAGTCAACTCCGTCAAATTCCCTTTCGGTTTAAGGTTCACATAGACTACTATAGTGTTGTCGTCGGTCATTGACACTCCTTGAGTAATAAGCCATGTTCGACCGTACCACCCATGAGTCAGTGTCCATGAACCGATTCAATCCCTTGATTCGACTCACATCACAAGTCATGACCTCCGCTTCCAAGCGGAATATCGGCACTCGATAGGTCATCGACAAATAACCCGTAATCGGTTATCCAACAACCAAATGGAGCCTAAGGCTTATGGACTTTTAATGCTCGAAGTTAAGAGTCCACTGGTGCCTTCCTCTCTCGTACCCATCGAGAACAGTGACTCAACTCGACACATTTGGATTTGTTCATTTATTGTTTTATCGGATGCTTAGTAAAGTACTCTTATATCCAATAAACGAACAACGCCTTTCAATAAACACATAAAAAATATCTTATTACATAAAAGGTCGAATGATAAATAAGCTAATGCCCTATACAATCTAATCCTCGTATAGCATTCGAGGGCATATTCCTAACAAACCCACTTGCACTCAATGCCATGAGCTGTAGTATCTATTACCCATCCATCTTTTCGAGATGTCTAGCCAGCACTGCCTGTGATAGAGGCTTGGTGAACGGGTCGGCCACGTTTTCCGCGGTCGCAATCTTCTGCACGGCTATGTAGCCATTCTCGAATCCACGTAACACGTGGTACTTTCTTTCTATATGTTTGGACCTGATGTGAGACATCGGTTCTTTCGCCTGAGCAATAGCGCCAGTATTGTCACACCACAATGGCAATGGCCTATCTGCTACAGGAACGACACCAAGTTCTTCCAAGAACTTCTCATCCAAACACCTTCCTTAGCTGCCTCTGAGGCCGCTATATACTCTGCTTCGCAGGTGGAATCTGCAGTAGTGCTCTGTTTGGAACTTTTCCAAGACACCGCTCCACCGTTGAGCGTAGAGACGAATCCTGAAGTGGATTTTTTGTCGTCCACGTCAGACTGGAAATCCGAATCCGTATACCCTTCCACTTCCAATTCTCCGTCCAGCAATCATATCCTTAGTCCGTCTGAGGTACGTGAGGATAGTCTTGACTGCTGTCCAATGTTCCTTACCAGGGTCAACCTGAAACCGACTGACTACGCTCACAGCATACGCCAAGTCAGGTCGCGTGCAAAGCATCGCGTACATCAAGCTACCCACTGCAGATGCATAGGGGATTCCATTCATCTCTTTCCGCTCCAACTCACTTTGATGGCCATAGCCTTGGAAAGGTGAATCCCATGCCGCATAGGCAGGAACCCTTTCTTAGAGTTGTCCATATTATATCGCTTCAGGACCTTCTCCAAGTAAAGGGCCTGGGAGAGTCCTAACATACGATTCGCTCGATGTCTATAGAGCCGAATCCCCAAGATGTAGGTAGCTTCTCCCAAGTCATTCATGGAGAATTCGGTCGAAAGCCACACTTTCACCATCGAGAGCATTCCAATATTTATTTCTATCAAAAGGATGGCGTCCACGTACAATACGAGGAAATATATTTTGCTCCCACTGCTTTTCTTGTAGACGCAAGGTTCGTCTTCGTTCTTCAAGAATCCATGGCTCTTGACCACTTCATCAAACCGAAGATTCTAGCTTCTGGAGGCTTGTTTCAGTCCATAAATGGACTTGTTCAGTTTGCACACATTATGAGCATCTCCTTGCGATGTAAAACCCTTGGGCTGTTCCATATATATTTCCTCCTTTAGTTATCCATTTAGGAACGCAGTTTTCACATCTATCTGCCAGATGTCATAGTCATAGTGCGCAGCTATCACAAGCAATGTTCGAATGGACTTCATCATAGCAACAGGCGAAAAGGTCTCCTCATAGTCAATGCCCTCTTTTTGACTGTACCCTTTCGCCACAAGCCTAACTTTGTATGTATCAACCAACCCGTCAGATCCTATCTTTCTCTTGTAGATACACCCAATGGGTATGAAACCATCTGGGAGGTCTACTAGAGTCCAGACTTGCTTTCCGTGCATAGAATCCATTTGGGCTTGCATAGCTATAAGCCATTTCTCCGAATCCTTATCCCTGATTGCCTGGTCATAGGTAGTGGGATCGTCTCCGACGTGCTCTTCCATCGCAGCAACCTCGTGCTCGATGTGGACCATCCCATGTCTCTCTGACTGGCAAAATACTCTACCTGACCTGCGCAAGTCAGGTTGCACCTCGGACTGCTCTACGGTGTCACCCGACACTGGAGTTTGTGAAAGCGCTTCTGAATACTCTCCAAGAGTTACTTCGCGACCCGCTCCACCTTCTCGAACGAAATCTTCTTCGAGAAAGTGAGCCTGAAGGGCTACAACGATTCTCTGACAAAACATCCTTTCACAGCCTTCGATTCTAGTTTATCTGTCTTGAGCTTTTTCACAAACGCGGGGCAACCCCAAATTCTAATGTCATTCAAGCTCGATTTTCATTCTGCCCATATCTGATACGGAATACGTTCGACAGACTTTGTAGGACATCTATTCAGAATGTGTGCCGCTGTCAATATGGCATGACCCCACAACGATATGGGCAGATCTGTATAGCTTAGCATAGATCGAACCTTATCCAATAGAGTTCGATTTCTGCGTTCGGACACACCGTTCAACTGCGGTGTTCCGGGCGATGTCATATTATCCCATTCTCTTTCAAGAACTTGTCAAACTCGAGGCTCATGTACTCACCGCCTCGATCTGATCGAACGGCTTTAATGCTCTTTCCAGTCTGATTTTCTACCAAAGCCTTGTACTCTTTGAACCATTCAAAAGTATCAGACTTATTCTTCATGAGGTGCACCTTGCCAAAGCGAGAGTGATCATCAGTGAAGGTAACGAAATAATGGATGTTACCGCGAGCCGATACCCCGAACGGTCCGCAAACATCCGTGTGGATCAAACCGAGAAGTTCTGCGGCTCTCGTAAAAGTCCCTGTGAAGGGCGACTTGGTCATCTTTCCAAGGATACAAGATTCACAAGTTGGATAGGGATCAGACCCAAGCGGCTTTATAACGCCGATTTTCTCCAACACAAGAATCTTCTGTTCTCCAGCGTGACCAAGTCGAAGATGCCACAGCAGTCTCGAGTTCGACTCCAATTTTCGTTTGTTGGTGACTATATTCACAGTTTTTATTTTATCTTCGATATTTACGTAATACAACCCATTTAGTAAACTTGCACTTCCGACGCAATTATTTCCAAAATAAATATTGCATATATTATTACTAAAACGGAACTCATAACCATTTCCGCTCAAAACGGGAATAGAAACAATATTCTTAAGCCCCTTGGGCAAAACCAAACAATCGGAAAGTAGTAAACTATGTCTAGTAGATAAGACGAGAGTTCTTGATCCAATGTGGGTCGTCGGTACGCTTCCTATGTTGATCATGATCTCTCGATCCGCCAGCTTCCTACTTCGTTCCAGACCTTGGTTCGAAACACAGGTGTGAGCACTAGCTCCCGAGTCTAAGATCCATGAAGCGGAATATACTGTCAAGAACAATTTGTTTACAAAACGTAAAGTTCTTTACCTGAGGCGGCTAGCTTCGGGCAATTGCGCTTCCAATGGCCAAGCTCATTGCAGTGAAGGCACTTGTCCGTCGGCTTGGCGCCTTTGAACACGTTCTTCTTGGCCTTGTCCGACTTTTTCTTTGTACTCGACTCTCGAGTCTTAGCATTCGCGACAAGAACAACTTCCTTTCCTTTCACCTTCTTCATCTGAGTTTGCGCTGCCGACAACTGGTTCATTAACCCAGTCAATGTCATCTCGGCCTTGTTCAGATTAAAGTTCACGATGAACGAATTGAAGGATGGGAGCGACTGAAGTATGAGATTGTTCTGGAGTTCGTTATCCATGATAAAGTCCAGTGCCTCGAGTCTTTTGATCCAATCAATCATCTTGAGCACGTGCGCTCCGACGTCACTACCCTCAGACATTTTGCAATGAAATAGTTGCTCCGTCAGGGAATAGCGAGCACTCCTGGAATGTTCACCAAAAAGCTCCTTCAAATGAAACAAAATGGCGCCCACTTCCATTTCCGAGTGAGTGCGCTGCAACTCATTGCTCATGGAAATAATTATATAGCCCTTCACCTTTGGCTCGTCTATCTGCCATTTGGCATACGCAGCCCGGTCTTCGTCACTCGCATCAGTCCCTGGGACTTGCGGTACGGGGGAATCGAGGACATAATTCAGCGACTCCATACCTAGGACTATCCTCAGGTTACGGAGCCAGTCCACGTAGTTTGTCCCACCAAACAGTTTCTCTCAAGCAGCATAGTAATTACGTTCGTCATCGCAGTAAATAGAAAGAAATGTAAAGCTGCAGAAAATAAAGATCTAATTAGGTTTATATTATCATTTTTCAAGCGCAAACAAGGACTTTTCGTTTCGCTTGACTCCCACTATTTTTCTCGAAAACCTATCCTCCCGAGAAGAGGTTCGGAAACCTCGTTGAAAGTTTCATAGTGGAGTTGATGTCCCCGACTCGATTAGACTCGCCTCAGTATTTAACGCAATATTTGGCTCATCTGATCTTATCGAAGTCACGTCGAACGCGAACTTATCCAATAAGAGTTCAACTATCTTAGTCTCAGTCATTGACCCTCACGGTTAAACCTGCTTATTGGGTTTAACTGCCTAAGTGTGACCTATCAACTTATGCTCAAATTGCACAGAATGTACTGCCCCTTGCTGCCATACGCTTCATGGGGGGCGGACTGTTATGACGAGTGGCGTCCAAGACGCACCCGAGACGCTAGCACTGGGGCGGGATATACAACGCCAACTTACTCGGAACAAATCGCAAAACTCCCCAATGCTAGACATCTCAAGCATGATAGAAGACAGGAATCCAATTCCTTTACCCACTTAGTATTTGCCAAACGGGAGAATAAACCATCTCACATAAGAGCACATAAAACATGTATATCATTTCAAAAACCAACACGCACGTAGGTAGTAAATTGACCCTAGGAAAATAAACTACAAGACAACACAAGCGGGTTATTTCTAGCCTATCCCTATTACATGCGTCTTCAAAAGACCTCGGATCATCGCACGGGTCTTGAAGTCGTCAAACATCCTTCGCCACTCGAACGGCCTCAAAGTCACCGAAAGTCCACCACCTTGTCACCGCCGGGGGGTTGCCTTCCATCAAATGGGATCTCGTCTTCGTATTCACTTCTAATCTAATAAAATGGTAAATTACAACACGGGGGGAATCATAAGTCCCGAACAACCCGTATAAAACAAATACAACCCGGGGGGACGGGACCCCTAACAAATGACCCGGAAACCAAATTCCTAAACCCGCAATTGCGCCTTAAGTCACATTCATAACGAGCACGTTGACAATTACATGATTTTAAAGAGAAAAGAAAATTGGGCTTTAAACGGGCCAAGCCCATTAAAAGGCCCGTTAAGGCTTTGAGCATGAAGCCCTAACATAGCTGTCGCGACTCAAATCGCTCAGCCGTCAAAACACGCCGGAGAGCCATGGCGGAGAAGTCCGTCGGTGTGGAGTCCCGGCTGGAGCAGGTGCCGCCACCGCCGGCGACGCCACGCCGCACAACGCGTGCATGTTCAGCTCGCGGCAGAATACTGCCGCGACTCCCTCGTCACCTCAGCCCCTTCGTGCCGAGTCACTGCCTCACCGGGAGAGATCGCCGCCGCAGCGTTCCGGCCGAGCCGGAGTTGCTGCGGCTGTCTTGCGCAGCGCGCACCGTGCGCGCCATCGCAGTCCGCGGCCAAAGCCGCGGACGATCTCAGCTGGCCGCCGCACCTTGCGGCGGCGCTGCCCGGGGATGGCGCCTAAGCCACCATTGCTGGCGTCAGACCCAAGGTTCAAGGCTGATCGGGCCTGCTCAAAGCAGCCCGATCCCGCGGCTGTACCGCCATTACGGCGCACGCAGCCCGCGAGCAACGCGCGGCTGCCCGGGTCCCGCCGTCGCGCAGGTCCCTGTCAGGTTCGTGGTTCAGCGTCGGTCTGTACCGCATGAGTTGGTGGCCGTGGGTTGGCAAACGACGCATCGGCAGCCCAACGACGGTCGAACCATTCCGGCTTTTTGATTGTCTCCCACGCGCCTCGTTTCAATTTAAACACGTTATGATCCTGATCACGAGCGCACGCTCTGATACCACTGTTGGGTTACCCGGTGTCTCCCGGAGACGCCATGTCCCCGGTACGGTGCAGAACAAAAATTTTCCGGGTTCCCTTATTGCCCTCGTTGCTCGGATCAGAATAGTAACAGAGAGACATGTAATAGGGCGGGTCAAACCCGTAGAGAATTACCAATGGAAGCGAGTGGCAGCTCCTCGTCCTTTTCTTCAAGACTTCGTCGATGGTGGTGGATGGCACTAGATCGTCACGCCGACCTCGCAGTGTACCATGGAATCAGTTCTCTAAAGATGGCTAGAGAGAACCGAGCCGTCGCGTGAGAGAAGAGTGTTTTTGTTCAGTGTGTGTTTTGTGCCTTTGTTATGGACGAAATTTTCACTCCAAATTATGAAATAGGGCTGCCCTATTTATACTATGATATATTTGGAAATCCATAGGATATCTCAAAGATATGGTGTTTGATTTTGCTCCTTAAGTGGAGAGATTTTGCCATATCTTTCTCTGCCTTATTTAATTCAAAATTCATATAAGGATATTTACCATAATTAGACAACTAACTTAAATACTAAGTCAAACTAAGTATATTTAAATATGGCATAAAATTCGAAACTTAATCCAAGATTAATTTCGAAATTTTCACCTTAAAATAAAACCTAACAGTGTATATATGAAGTATATATATTATTTCCGAGCTCGATTCCCACTAATTCGTTTTAAATATCATACACCTTGACAAATGTTAAATATAGCATTAAATAGTCGATCTACGAGATCTTTTATTCGGGATAGGATACCTAATCCATTTTAAAACTTTGTTTAGGGGTTTATAATTAATAACTAACCTAGGTGCTCCTCTTTCCTTCTGCCGCATTATTGACATAAAAGGATGTGCATGACTAAGGTGATTTCGAAGGTTTTATTAACCCTTTTTGTAAAAGAGAAGCTATTTCTTTGTTACATAATTCTAATAATTCAGAATTCATTTGACAGTGTCGAGCTTTAGTGGGAATATTTTTCTCACTAAAATCATCTTCATAGGGTAAAGAAACTATATGCTTCTTTCTATCCCAAAAAGCATTAGGAAGATCATTACATATTGGCAACGTAAATTCATTATGTAATAATTTAATTTTTTCCTGTAACTTAGGATTTTGGATTTTATCCTCAATCGTAAGTATACTGATTTCATGCTTAAGGTAATTTACCTGGTTTTCTTTTGCTCTAATAAGGATAGAATCCTTAATTTCATTAAGAATTCTGGAAAAAGGTTCGGTAATGAATTCAAAGTATACTTCTTTATTTTCGAAGCATCCTTTAAATCCATATTCATCAAAATTTTTATAGGAAATATTTTCCTAAGGAATGGAGTACCAAGAATCACTTGGTTTGTAATATTCTTGACTAACAAGAATGAAGTAGGGATACAGACCTTATTTTTACAAATAAAGGCCTTAGGGATTTAATAATTTCTTTGAAGTTTTTCTCCACTTGCAGAGCTAAGAGAATGAGTTGTTTTGTGAAATTATTCATTCCTGAATACAATTTAAATCTGCTCCACTATAAATTAGAGCTATAAGATTTTTTTTTGAAAATTTCCATCAATAAGTAGTGATATTTTCATCAACCATTTTTGAGAAAATGACTTCTAATGTTGAAAGAAAGTTGTCGTCTTGAATATTTTCAGAAGTACTAGCAAATTCTTCATTAACTTCAAATTCCTTAATTTCTTTCCCCTTTTCTAATTTAGAAAATCTTCTTTCTAAATCTATATGACTTAATTTTAAATTTTTTATTTCATTTTTTAAATTCGAAATTTCAATCGTTAAATCCTTAATATTAACAGGAGATTCATTCTTTTTATTTTTATTTAGAAGTAATTTCATTACTTCGGACATCCTATAGGGTTCTGTTTTAGGAATAACTTTTCTTGAAGTTTCTTCCTCTTTTTGAATTAATCTTGTGATAATATGATTTTTTTAAATCTGGGTCTTCTGTTTCTTTTAACATTTCGAGAAGATTATTATCAAGAACATTTAATTTTTGAAATTGAGATATAATTTGATATAAATTATCTTCTGGTTCAGATTCTGAACTTTAAAAATTTTTAGAACAAGACTGACCTATTTGACAGTTTTGACATTCTTCGGATTCTGAAGATGATATATCTTCTAAAGATGATATATCTTTGATAATATTATTTTCATTTGAGGAAGAATCGTTTCACTGTCAGATTCTAAAAGAATTTTTGATAATGTTTCTTTTAAATCATCATCAATATCTAAATTATTAATTTTCTTTTTGGTCCAGCAAGTTTTTGCTTTGTGACCAATTTTACCACATTTTCGACAAATGATTGGAGGAAATTTATTTCTATACTGTATCTTTTGAGAATTTTTGTTCTCTTCTTTTAGATTTTCGATAATTTCTTTTCTCATATTTTTTAGGAGAGTATTTTTTAGGTTTATATTCTTTACGAGGTTGGCTCGTAGAAGGATTTTCTAAACCAAATTGACTACAGAATTCTCCTAATTGTTTTTTCTCATCAAGAGAATGTCTCTTAAGTTGTTTGTTAAGCTTTATTTCATTACATAAAGCTAATCCTTCTTGTATACAAGTTCCTATTAATCTTCCGTAAGTATAGAAATTATAATCTATACTAGATTCTCCGTTTCTAAGAATTTTCTTAACCCTTTCTGCAAAAAGGAAGGGAAGACCATCTACAAATTTAGATTTCCAATGAGTACTATTTGACTCAGGAAGTTCCATAACTCTACTAAAGAATGTATCCTTATACCATCTAAATGATGTAAGGGTTTACACCTAGTATCCTTATACTAAAGAATATATCCTTATACCAAAGTTTGTCTTTCAGTATAGCCGTCTAAATTCCATTCATAGGTACAATGACCATTATATGAATTATTAATAGTAAGATCATGTTCTTCAATTAGAACATCTTGAGGAGTTGGTCTAGGGTAACAATATTTAGTTTGAATCGGTTTACTAGCAAATTTTGACGAATTTCTTAATTTATTAATTTCTTCAGGAAAAATATTTTGTATATTATCCGAATTTTCAAGTTGATGTTCAAATTCATCGCTTAAAGTATTGAGCTTCAAATTTATCATATCTTCTATTTGAGAAATTGATTTTAATTTAAAATCGACAACCTTAGGAGGAGGTTGAATAATGGGAGAAGCTATATTAGCTGTTTTAATTTCACTTATATCTTTATCTTTATTTATTAAAAGATGATTTTTTATATCTTTTACAGAGAAAGAGATTTCTTCAATATTTTTCTTTAATAAAGAAATTTGTTCTCCTAAGACAATAACGTACGTATTTGTATAATTTTGTTGTTTTAAAAGACCATTTATATGATTAATAGTTACTACAAGCGTATCATTTGCAAATAATTTTTGAAAAGCATTATAATATCTAATTTCATTTTCTTTTTCCATTTGGAAACTGGTTTGAGGAGGATAAATTGAAGTTAAATTTTTTCCTGATGAAAGTTTATGATTTCTTTCAAGTACAAATATCATGTTTTTAAAATATTTGGTCAAAAACCAGGGAATAAAAGGTAATTTTCATTTCATTTTGACAATTCGTTAGAAAATTTTTCTTGGATAATAATTTTATCTTCTTTATTAAAGCTTTCAAAAAACCATTTTCTAAATAGTTCCCATTTGGGTAAATTAAATTCTTGTTGAATTTCTTTTCTTGCCGGTGATCCCGGGCTAAAATTAATTTTTTGTTTTAAATCCATCAAACATGAAAATCCATTTCTGACTCGGTTATTTCCTCGTCTTTATTTTAAAATTCCATGAACTATATTATCAGAATTAATTCTTAATTCTTCTACCCTATTTTGTAGGTATTCACTAGAAGTTGATTCTGTAATTTGAGAGGTCGAAGATCTAGAAGGAGATCTTATCATATAATCACATGGTGATATATGATAATGAGAAGAGACTGATCTAGACATCCTAGACTTAGGAGTTATAGATCTTTGATTTTGTTCGAATTGTATTTGAACGCTTCCATCTGATGTTTGTATTATATGAGTAGGATTATTTTTAATTTTGGGTTGAGGAGGCATAGCTCTTTCTATTATCCAATTTTCAGGAAATTGTATTTCTTCCCATTTTATGGACTTCGAGTTGTGATATTAGATCTACTAAAATTAGTTTCTATTAGGATGATTTCGTTGATCGGTTTATCAACGATTTTACACTGAGGATTTAGTGTATATAATGGCTTATAATAAATCCTACAGCAGATACATATTACTTCTGATCCCGGAGCATAATTATACCCGTGAGTTTTGACATTTAATGTTAAAGCATCTAATATATTGACATCAGTCAATGATAATTGGAGATTTGGATAAACGTTAAAATATACTGGACCATGAGCCAAGCTAGACTGAATTATTCCCATAAGAGATTGTTTCCAGTCAAGATTCCTACCATCTCTTAGAGCTGCTATAAAACTCTCTGGTAATCCTTCTAAAGTCAAAGGCTTAAAGGCTACCTGAACTAAACCAATATGAATAAACTTATGATTTATTCTATATTTTTCTAAGTCTTTATTACTTAGAAGTCTAATAACCATTCCTTCATTATTTAAAGAAATTGTTTCTTCAGTAGTTTTGACTACTTGTTTCAATCCTAATTTTTCGAAAGTTCCCAATTCATAGATTATTTTATGATCAATCTTCGGAATTGTCCAACGATTTAATTTGTCTAAATCTTGAGGAATATCATACTCCTCTTCAATACTGTTTTTAACAGTATCTTTTCTCCTCAACAAATTTAACATTTGATAAAGATCGTTAAACTACACATTGACTTCTTAATACCCCCACCATGGCTCTGATACCATATTTTTAGGATCTTTATTAAAATTGATCGGCATTATGACTGAATAAAGTTCACGGTTTTATGACTGAATAAAAAAAGTTAACGATTTTATGAAAATTTCTGACTGAACAAAGGCTATTCTGACACATGTAAAAATTCTGACACGCTGCAAAAATTCTGACATGCTGCATTTACAAAAGATGCAATCTTTCTCCGAGGCAAAAAATTCTGACACGCAGTATAGATACATCAAACGTGCACATTTAAGCATGGTGTCGTGCATATTATAGGTACCCTAGTTTCACTACATATGGTATACTATATCCTATATTCGATCCAATTTAAATTTGATTTTGTGATACGATAACTACGCAGTGTAGATACATTAAACATTCATATTGAAGTACGGTGCCGTGCATATTTTAGGTACGCTAATTTCACTACATATGGTACAGGATATTTGTTTACCCTATATTCGATCCAATTCAAATTTGATTTTGTGGTACGATAAAATACTCAGTGTAGATACATTAAACATTCATATTTAATTACGGTGTCATGGATATTTTAGGTACGCTAATTTCACAACATATGCTACAGTATATTCGTTTACGCTATATTCGATCCAATTTAAATTTGATTTTTTGGGAAATCTGATTCTTATATGTATCTAAGTGCATCGTTAACTTCGTATCAAGTTTGATATTGTAAACATCTCTACTCATGTAGTTAATGTTAGAAGTCCAATGTATCATTAGAAGAAGATGAACAATGTTGTTACCGTTTAGTACACGATATAGTATTTTGTTTGTTAACTGAGAACGATCACCCTATAGTAGATGCTTTTGCATTATTTTTTATTTATTTATTGTTTGTAGGCACTAATCTGTTAGTTGACGAATTAAATGGACGTAATTGGACCGATCAGTTTCAATAGGAATTGTGGTACAGTAAATTCAGCATTTTAGATACGGTCAATAGCTGTATAAAGGTACAGTGTAAACACTATATTGGGTACACTTATTAGTCTGTATTTTATATTTTAACGTTCAATGTGGTACCATATCAGTACTAAATATTGTATATTACCGTAGTATAATTTGGTTCTAACGATTAAACTTGGTAGCATATCGATACTTATCTGGGAACATACACGTGACAACCATGTTCAAGCGCATCACAACCACGTACAAAAGGTCGATTTGCCCTTTCGCACCTTCTTACATGTTGTGAAGTAAAGTCCGAGTCCCTTTTCTTCTTTCGATCGCCTCTTCTTCGAACTCCTCGGGCAATCGACGAAACGACACAATCTCGAGCCTTAGCCATCGCCACAGGTGTGGGAATTCTACAACATGCACAATCGGTAAATCCATCAAGGCCTCATCCACCACCTCTTCCTCCGCGGCCACATCATACTTCATAGCCTCATCATCACTCGCTTCTCCTTCACCCGTAGCAATCACATCCTCTCTCGCAACCACATCATCCACAGCTGCCCCATCCTCCTCGGCGGCTACCTTCATAACCCGTAGGCGAACTCTCCCTCCGTCGTGTCATTACTGCATGAATCAAAGAAGAATATCACAATAAAATCAAATGGTAACATGAAAACCATACGTAGTATACCATTAAACTTAAGTTTAATGTTCCAAAAATGTTCATAGAGTGTACCCAAACATGTATATACCAAAAAGCGAAAGTTAAAAAGAACCAACTCACTTCAATCATGAAAAAATCGACCTAAATATTACTCAATAGAGAGCTTTCTTGCCTACCTGCTGAGCTGCTTGTTTGGTGTATGTGTATCCAATTGTATGCAAAACCTCAGATCCAGCTGGTACACATATATTTCTTAAATTATCATGACAAAACATTCATTTAGGAGCCTCTCAACTTCAGATTAAGCATGTCGTAAGAAGCCTTCTTTGTCGCCACGGATATAATGAAGGAGTAAATAAACATGAACTGAAAACTCATTTCAAACAACGAATCAACCTCAACCAAGCAATGAATCAACCTAATCGACCTCAACCAAGCAACGAATCGAACCCTCGCTGACTTCGAAGCACCAAAATAGGAAATAAAAACAAAATTTATCAAACTCACCGAAGGATCGTCTCTTGTGGGTTCGAATCTTGAAATCGTCGCTTGGGAGGGCTTGCAGGTTCGAATCTCTTGTGCAATCGTCGGAATCGTGGCTTGGAGAATTGTCGCTTGCAAGTTCTAGGGCTTAAAGATGAGGATCTTGAAGGTGTGGAGCTCGTCGGCACTTTCTTAGATTTGGGGTCATTATTCAGTTCTAGGGTTTAAGTTTTTTTATCAAAAAGTAAGGTAAAAAGTAATAATGGAATGTTTGAGGGATATATTGGTCTAATCGGTCCTTAAGTGATAGTAAAGTTTGTGTTTGGTCCTTAACTGATATTATTCCTAGACAGGGAGTTATGTGATATCAACTTTAGCTGATAGGTATTTAAGAGAAATTTCCCCTATATTATAATTATTATCAAAATAAAACCACCCACTATCAACACTAATAATAATTACATAAGAGAAGAAACAGCAATAATAATTAAATTATGGGACGATTTGTGTTCAGGCCCCCCAACATTTTGAACTTAGTCATCAGGCTCTGTCAGAATATTATTTAGTTTTAAGGACCTTATTTTTTAAAAAATTCAAAGCTGAAGACCCAAACTATGTTGTGACTAAAATACCCTTCATAAAGTGTTCTCTGAAGGGGTATTCGACGCCAGGTTTATATTACAGAGATACGACGACTTGTTACCGTAAAGCGTTACTTTAAGATTATAATATGTTACTTATCGGTAGTCAAATGTATTTAACAGATTTATATGTACTTCTTCGGATAATCGAAACCTATTTTTCACAATGAATCGAGCACAATTGACTGCCCTATTAACCAATCAATTTCGGCGTGTCATGTAGGATTTATTCTAGTATTGACGAAGTACGATGTAAGAATTGTAATGAAATTTTTATATGGGTTCAAATTCGAGAAAAATCTAGCCAAATCGAACTAGATTTACGACATATACAATGATAGTTGTAGTTAATTTTGAATTTGGATGGAATTCATGCTGAAATTCATATGTTATGTTTCAGTGAACATTATATAGTCTATGTTTTGCTATGAAGTCTTATAAGTTTACATATTAACTGACCTAAAACATTCACGATCATCCACCTCCATCGAACAATGTGGCTTTTAAAATTTTTTGGTGTGATAAATGCATCAAATCATACTTTTACAAGATGTTAATCTTTTAAATTCGAACAATGTGCATTTATGAACGAAATTAATCGAATTAGTAATGTGGTACTGAAAACCTATTATGTGGTATCATTATCTGTAAAAGTGTTATTCAGTAGGTTTGTTTTTTATTTTCTAGCAAACATGTTGTATTACATGCGGGCAATCTGGTACTGGTAATAGGTTCTTCGTTACACATTACTAATTTCTTTAATTTCGCTCACAAATCCAATTCATTTCGATTGTTTAGGGTTTGGGGTTTCAAAATTTGAGCTTATGGTCCACTAAATGTTGTCCATGCTTAAATTTTGAACTTTGAATACGTTTGTGATTGAATTCTTAACGTTAATGTCCCATTAAAAGAGATACTTGTATATGTCGTGAAGGAAGAGCTATGTGTTTACATGATTTTTATCTCAACTTTCACATATTGATATCAACATTCGCAAAACTTGTCCTTTTGTGATTTAGCCATGAATGTCAATCCGAACGAAATGAATTTTTGATCGAAATTAATCAAAATAGTCATGTGGTATCGATTAGCTATTTTGTGGTACTTGTAGCTACAAATGTGTTATAAACTTTATTTATATTGTTATTTTTTATCAAGGTATTATTTGCAGGCAATTTGGTAATATTAAGTTATTGTACTGTTAATATCTTTGATAATCTAGAACCTTCTAGAATATTCTTAATGATGTATTATCCAGAATGCGTGAATTGTCACTCAGAACAAATAAAGTGTTACCAACCAGCTTTTAAATTGACAAACGTTCCGATATTAGGCCCCATCAAAGTTCTTCGTTATTCCATTGTCAGTATTAAAAATCTCATTCAATTAAAATGACTCATTATCAAACTTAGTCGAATCTACCTTATTAGTTCATTAAAGTCAAAATTTTAACCTATTTTCCAACGAAATTTTTGAATTGTATTAATCACATTATTCCATGATAGATTTCAGATTTTTTTCGTTGGTTACATGAGATATTGACATCGATTTAACCTTACAGTGTCATTTACGTCGGAGATTCGAGCGATTTCAATTTTATTTGGGTGTTTTCAACATTTTACGATCTATTCCTCTTTGCCTTTACTTGGGTACTATATGTGTTATTTACTAGTGATGAGTCATTGTTATTTTTCCATTATATGTTCGTTTTGCGGAAATATTTGTTATAAACTTCAAGACATATGGTATTTTTCCATGAACTGTTATCCAAGAAGCATGAAGTGTTATCCAGTAACCATTTTAATTAGCAAATGTTTACCACTTAGATCTCATTAAAATTCTTCGTTATTCCATGATTAACATCATAATTGTCGCCGATAACTAAGGTCATGATGAAATTGTGTCGAATTTACATTATCCGGTCATTAAAGTCGAGATTTCACCGTATTAAATGAAATTCCGAATTCTGTTTGAAGCATTTGTGCTTTATGAACTTCGAAAATTATCTTTCATTATGAAGACCCATGAAAATTTTGCTGTTAGTAACGCCGAGATTGGGTCGAATTTGGAAAACGAATTTTTTCTTTCGACAACTTGAGTGTAAGGAATGTGTTATTGCAGAAAGCGGTATTATTTTTGTAATGGTGTGTTACTTCTGCGACGTCATTTGTTATTTACTAAAAGAAACGTGGTATTTTCTGCTATACGGGCAACATTTATTTTCTCACAGTTAACGTCACTAATATCCGAAACTTATCAACACTTATGATCAAATTAACGATAATTTTAATTTATATCATCACAATAATGGAGATCTTTGGGTACGTGAAACTTCATTTCGATCGATGCATCGCTTGTTGGGAGAGATGATGTCATATACTTGTAAATTTTTTGCAACAGTGAAGGGCAAATATGTCTTATTATAGGGTTTGGGTATTTTTCTCTGAATTTTTCGAAAAGCAGATCCTTTATCTACCAAACTCTAATGGGGCCTGAAGCTGAACCCAAATGCAAATATGTTAGTAGGGCATGAAGTTTAACGAGCCCTTAAATAAATTATCCCGCAATATTCCACCCTAATTTGCACTCCATCTTTTTTGCACTCCTTCGACGTCCAACGTGGAGGGGCCCATGGCTGTCCCAGATCGATCTCAGCCGTCCGATAGAAATAATTGGTGCCTGCCTTCATCGTAAGCTTGGCTACGTACGTATATATGCACCACCCAACTCCTCTACTGGGAGAAGTTTCAGAAAAAGAAAATCTCAAATCGATTCAAAAGCCTACGATCGAATTTCCTAATCTTTCTCCCCCATTCGATTTCCCCTTAATATTTGCAAGGTATACACAAACCCAACCCACCTGGGGAATGCTGAGAGATGATACATTCCTCATCGGTTTCTAAACCTAAATCGGCAAAGGAACCGCTCGCCGGCGGCCGTAATTGTCACCGGAAACACGTCGAGGACGGGTGAATCGACGATCGTTTGCGTATATATTTATATAGGTTTCTCTCTTTCCTTTTTCGGTTCTGTCTCTCTTCTTCTTGTCTTTACGAGCGCCGTTAGGAAGGAATTAATCGGAAAAAAATTGACGAAAATCGGAGAGATCCATGGGATCTGAGGAAAAATGCGGTGTGCTTCAAGGGAAGTACGAGCTGGGTCGGGTTTTGGGATACGGATCGTTCGCGAAGGTGTACCACGCGCGGAACGTGGCGACGGGGAAGAGCGTGGCGATGAAGGTGGTGGCGAAGGACAAGGTGGTGCGAGGCGGAATGATGGAGCAGATCAAGCGCGAGATCTCCGTGATGAGCAAGTTTCAGAGCCACCCAAACATCGTACGGCTATACGAGGTGATGGCGAGCAAGACGAAGATCTACTTCGCCATGGAGTACGTCCGCGGCGGCGAGCTCTTCGCCAAGGTCTCTCGGGGACGCCTCCGCGAGGACGTCGCCCGCCGCTACTTCCAGCAGCTCATCTCCGCCGTCGATTTCTGCCACAGCCGCGGTGTCTACCACCGAGATCTGAAGCCTGAGAACCTCCTCCTCGACGAATCTGGCAACCTCAAGGTCACCGACTTGGGCTGAGCGCCTTCGCCGAGCATCTCAGGCAGGACGGGCTTCTGCACACCACCTGCGGCACTCCGGCGTACGTCGCGCCGGAGGTCATCGGAAAAAAAGGGTACGACGGCGCAAAGGCTGACATATGGTCTTGTGGTGTCATCCTCTTCGTCCTCTTGGCTGGTTCTCTCCCCTTCCAAGATGAGAACATCGTCTCCCTATACAGAAAAATATACAAGGGAGAATTCAAGTTCCCACCATGGTTCTCGCCGGAGTCTCGGAAATTGATCGCCAAGATGTTGGACCCAAACCCTAGTACGAGGATAGGCATGGGCAAAATCATGGACTCGACATGGTTCAAGAAATCGTCAATAAAGCCCAAAGAAGAGTCCATCGATTGCAGCAAAGAAGCAGCCGCCGAAACCCTAAATGCTTTCCACATAATTTCTCTCTCCCAAGGCTTCGATTTGTCCCCACTATTCGAAGAAGAGAAGAAGCGAATCGAAAAGGAAGATCAGCTGAGGTTCGCCACGACAAGGCCGGCGAGCAGCGTGATTTCTAAGCTCGAGGAGGTGGCGAAGACCAAGAATTTCATGGTGAATAAGAGCGATTCTTGCGTGAGGCTTCAGAAGATGGAGGTGGGTAGGAAGGGTAAAATGGGTATTTCGGCGGATATCTTCCCCCTTGCGCCGTCGTTCGTGGTGGTGGAGGTGACGAAGGCGAGCGGAGATACGATGGAATATAATCAGTTCTGCAGTAAAGAGCTTAGGCCGGCGCTTCAAGACATACTTTGGACTTCGAATAACGAGCCTTCCATGCCATCTGTTTGAATTTTAAGGTTTTGTGTTGGTTATTATTATTATTATATCATCGTTAGTTATTATTTAATGGGATTATTACTAAATGAAATCTGTTAGAAATTGTGGGAAGTACTCTGTTGTTTGGTGGTTTTCTTGGCTTTTCTGGGTCGATGGTTGACGGATGCTGTTGCGTTTAAAATATTGTTTGGTGGTGATGTTGGTGTAATGAATCTTTGTTTTAATAGTGTATTTTCTGTGTCGTTTTGAGTATTGGGATGAAAGAATGATCATGACAAGATTTTGAAGTAAACAGAAAGTTCGAAGAAAATTTGCTGATTCATGGGTTTATTTGGATTATTGAGTTCTTGAACGTTTGCATATTCATGGGTTTATTGGATTATTGAGTTCTTAAAATTTTGCAGATTAAGGGAATTTTGGATCAAGAGGAATTTTTTTTTCAATCATAATAAAGTTAGAGTAAATTGATGCTTTTAAAGGTAATGAAAATATATTTGATATTAATACATTGACTAAGCTAAAATCATAGTGGGATAAAATTGTATATTCATTTTTGATTCAAGGTTGAGTTGAACAATTTTGGATCGGCCTGTTCGGTCCTCGCAGTTTGGTTATAGCGTTTATTGTATTAATTTTTCAAAGTTTTAATCGATTTCAGTCGATATTAAAATTGAGAAATCCATCGATATTTTCGTAAAATCATACGACCCCATTATTGCAACCGATGCCCAATAGTTGGGACGTGGTTTTGCTTGTGCAGGCACCTTGAATTGAATGTGATTTGCCATTTTTATATGATTGATGTGTGGGTAGTAGTGTACATCTATCATTTTCACTAGGTAATTATCATGGCCCCAAGTGATTGGACCTTTAGATTTAGTTAAAGGACCAACTTTTCGTAGATAAGGACCAACTGTTATAAGTGTGTATGAATTGTTATCGGATGATCATTTTCTGTGTTTCATAGTACTGTTATTGTGGGAACATTGTTACTGCAGACCAATAAATTGTTACTGAATAATCGTCCTTAAAACTAATTTTTTCTGACAGGGCCTGTTTCAGACCCTGACAGGGGACTGAACTTTCCCCTCGGTAGGGTGGGCGTCCAGTCGGGTAGTCGGGTATCGGATAATTCGGGTTCGGGTAGTTTGGTTTCGGGTTAAGATTTTCATTACCCGAACCCGACCCGATCTATGTCGGGTATATATCGGGTTCGGGTACCCGATTTTGAATTGAAAAAACATGACTAAAAATATTACAACATATTAAAATGTCCATGATATGTATTAAATGTCACTTATAATATTTAGAAGTTTTATTTTCAATAAATATAATATAAACATATTTTTATTTATAAAATTTCGAGAATATATAATGATTTACGCATTGATAATAAACTAACACTTGTTAATTATGCAATTAAAATAAGAAATTAATCGAAATATTATTTATAACTTTAATACAACTCACGTTAGATATTGATATTTAGATATATATTATTACATTTTTAACGTATGTATAGAAGCTAATATATTTTTATAGAAATAATTTATCGGGTATCCGAATAAACCGATCGGGTAGTAATTTACTACCCGATACCCGACCGGATAAATAATTATCGGGTATCGGGTAACCCGAAACCCGACAAATAACCTGAATTACCCGACCCGAACTACCCGAACCCGAACGCCCACCCCTAATTGTTTTAATTGAATATTATGCATGAATAGGAGCCCAATGATTTATGTTGGATTATTGTTTGCTTTTTTTTTCTCGATGATATGATGAACACTTCAAAATTTTATTGTAGATGAACTTCCTTACGTATTGAAAGAAAAACAATTTATGTCAAAAAAATTGTTCAATAGAGTATAACCATCGCTGCAATAAAATAGTATACAGAAAAGAAATAAAAAATGATTTATTGTCTTGTAGATTTTCTTATCCAAAATCTATTCTTATGCAATGCATCGTAGCCTCCTCCACGTTATAGCGATTAATTTCGATGTGGGACGATCCTCAGTTTCCACTGATACAGAGACTTGTGGAGAGTCATCTATCCGAGCAATTGACATATTCTTTAACATTTTTATGTAAAATTTTATTTTTTGGATTTCATCACATAATTTTACATATATTGAGTAATCCCAAATTATTAGAACTTCTATAATGGACAAAATATAAGTTCAAGCCACAAATGTAATCGTTGTTAGATACACTAATCATAGCAAAACTCTAAAGTAAGATTAGGACTTCTATAATTAACAAACGTTGGAGCCACAAATGTAATCCTTGTTAAGATACAATTAATCATAGCAAACTCTAAGTTAAGATTACTATACTTAACAAAATATAGGTTCGAGCCACAAATATAATCCTTGTTAAGATACACTAATTATAGCAAAAACTCTAGATTAAGATTAGAACTTTCTATATTTAATAGGCCTGTTAAAAATCGACCCAACCCGCCAACCCGACACGAACCGCACCCGAAAATAGCAGGTTAGGGTTAGCATTTTTGACCTGTTTACGTAAATGGGTAAACCCCCGAACCCAATCCAATTATTAAGTGGGTCAAGTTAGGGTTCGGATTTTCAACCCGATATCAACCCGAAATCAACCCGTTTATCAACCCATTTAACCCGAATAATCTATTTTATTAAATATATTAATATAAATAAAATAAAAGGATTAGTTATATGAGGTGTTAGTTTTTTTTTCGCCTTTTTCCCTATATAATCATTTGATTTTATTTGATTCTTTTAGCAAAAATGGATCATATTCCTATGCTCGATGAATTATGCGAAGATGTCAAGAAATAAGGGTAGGAGATCAAATGGAAGAGAGTATGTTGAGAGTTCGAGTCAAGTATCATCGGCTTCGGTTAATACTTGATGGCCATGAAACAATTTGCTTGGTATTTAATTATTGAGACTTTTGTTATTTGGAACTTTACTTGTCTCTAATTATGATTTATGATGATGTTTTAGAAAAAAATTGATTAGTATTCCCTTTTTTATTTAATTTGAATTTATAATTCTGTCAATTTTGTTATTTTATTTTTTCTTTTTTAATTTTAAACGGGTTGGCGGGTTGAGTTAGGGTTAAAGCGGGTTGGGTTTGGGTTTGATTTTTCAACCTGTTTAAGTAAACAGGTCAAGTCAGGGTTGAAGTTTTCAATCCGTTTATTAAACGGGTTGAACCCGAAGGTGACCCCACCCGACCTGTTTACCACCCCTAATATTTAACAAATATACGTTCAAGCCACAAATGTAATCCTTGTTAATATACACGAGATTAATTATTCATGGAAAAAAGAGAGGAAGAAAAATACAAAAGGATAAATTTATGCTAAAGAATGGAATTAGATAATGGTAGGGCGGAAGGCTCCTTTTACTTTATTGATGGTATTAACTATTAAGAGGGTATTATCTAAATCCAATCGTTATATAAACCACTCAACCAAACATCACTTTAACTAATCTTAACCATCTAATCCCCTCTAATACCCCAAACCAAATAGACCCTTAGAGTAATTAGACTAATTAAAATTTAGGGATAATAACCATTAAAACCGAGGTTTGAAATTTTCTGAATTGGACCAGAAATATTTACTAAGGTTTATTCTAAAAGGAATAAGACCAGAATTATACATGTTCCTCTAGAAATAATAAATTATATTGAAATTAATACAATGATTTAAAAGAGGCACTAGTACAAATGCGCAAATAGGCGACAGTCGTTATTGATCTTCTCTCTCTCTCTCTCTCTCTCTCTCTCTGATCCTTGCACAATTATATCCACCTTCCTTGACTTGCCTTCTATTCAAAATACTAAAATCTTTGTCAAATTGCAGATTTGCCCCAAATAATGTAGAAAATTGCAAGATGATCCCCTAAGATTGAAATTGTTCCAAACGCATTTTTTCCTTTGTCGATCTCGTCTGCTCGGACATCTATCGAAAAATCAATCTAAACATAAATATAGAGAGAATAACGTAAATAGTGTTATGTTGATATAATTACAAAACTAGTTGAGTTTCTAAACTATTACGAAACAACTAAAATTTTTAATTTTAACTATTATTATTCTTTTCATTTTTCACCATAAAACTTTTCAAAATTACAAATTTCACAGTTATTAGTTTAAGTTATAACATAATTACTAATAATTATATAATTCACCACAATTCATTTTTTACGACAAAATATTTGACCTTTATAGAATAAATTTCGACGTGAATAAAAGATACAACTTTCAACTAAACTATATTATTTTTCTTATTATAATAATTATTATTTTTCTTTAATATTTGAAAAGTGGTATCAACGCATAAATAAATTAAAAATAAAAAAATTGTAATCCTCGAAATATTCAAATAATCGTAATCTAATAAAGATTAATTTTGCGTAAAGATTTGACAACTATCAACATTACCCTTGAACTTGTGAGTCTTTCCGTCTATTTTATCTAACTATCATCATGTTTGATTACGTCCAACTTTTGTCTTTTACATAGGTAAGGATTGTGTACCAAATGAAAAAGAGGCTTCCACCATGATCCCTTTAATGAAAATTCAAACTGGTAAGGATACATTGTCTCCATTCTTTCAATTTAAAATCATTTGGAACATATTAATTGAACATTCAAATACTTGCAAACCTAGAAATTAGAGCAATTATTAAATAATTGTAATAATACTAATAATATACTTGACTGGCATGATTAACTTGAGGGGACGGTATGGTTTACTGGGAAAAAAACTCGTTGTCCAAGTAACTGTGAGATTGTTCGATTTTTAGTTTCCGTTGATTTAAGTAACTAACAAACAATAGTATAAGAATGTTTTTTAATAATAATTATTATCTTATTTAATCACTGGAAGTGTAAGTTAGATTACGTTTATTTTCATTTTATTTATTTCTTCAAATAATATATTTGGATTGGTAAAAATGAGTTTGGTAAAATATAAGTATTAACAAATTTTATGTTAGTTTAAGATAATACTACTGAAATTTTGTAGTTTACATATTTTTGTGGTAGAAATGAAAATAATGATAGTTGGAATTTAAGAAGTTTATTAGTTCTGTAATAGTGATGAAAACGCAACTAGTTTTGTAGTTTAATTCTCAAAATAACACTATTTACGTAATTCTCTCCATAAATTTAGGATATCCGAGGAGATTTTAGGTAAATAACGATCGAAAATGCACTTTTACAGATAAAAAAATTACGTAAAATCCTAACTTATCAGTAATGGTAAAATAGTCTATACGGGGTACTTTTTTTAATGGACTATCTATGCTCTTAAAATTGCGCAGAGTGGATAACTGTCAATTTGATATGTCAGTTTTTATAATTTTATCTTTAATTTTTTAATTACAATTGTACCCATATGATTTTAATTTATTATAATTTTATCCTTGAAATAACATTTTATTTGTTAATAACTTAATTAAATCTTCAAAATATAAAATAAATTGAGACAAATCTACACATAAATCCCTACTCCCAAACTATTAATAAACTAACTCCCCCTCTTCCATTTCATTTATCACCAAACTCCCCATTTCAAACTTTTAAATCACATGACTACCTAATAGTAATACCTACATGATGGACAATTTTAGCCTTATAAGACAACAATATTACCAAAAAACCTGTCAACACCCACGGATGTAGTAGTACCAATATGCGTATGTTTGTAGTACCGGTATAGATGTTTGTGGTACCATTCCGTGAGCCCATCGATTTTGACCCTCTATTAATTTCCACACCTTCTCTTTCCTCACTCAAACTTGCAGTACCAATATACATATGTTTGTAGTACGAATGTATGGATGTTCGTGGTACCATTCCGTGAGCTAGTGTAGTACCATACGTAGGTCACTTGTAGTGTCTTTTCCGTACTATGCACTTAACTATCGCAACTCTACCCTAAATTGTAGTACCAATATACATATATTTGTAGTATCAATATATAGATGTTCGTGGTATCGTATCGTAAGCTAGTGTGGTACCATGAGTAGGTTACTTGTAGTACCAATATCAATGATAACAGTCACGGACCAAAAATAATTCAGATGGCGTCGAAAAATTCCTTATCCAAACTTGAAGTAGCAATATACGTATGGTTGTAGTACCAATGTATAGATGTTCGTGGTACCATATCATGAACTAGTGTAGTACCATATTTAGGTTACTTGTCTTATCTTTTCCGTACCATGTGTTTACCACAAGTAACCTACGTATGGTACACACTAGCTCACGGTATGGTACCACGAACATCTATATACTGGTACTACAAACATATGTATACTTAGGGGTGTTTAAATGGGTTAATTATCGGTTTTCGGGTTATTCGGTTTGGGTTATTCGGGTTTTTGACAGTTGAGACAACCACCCGCAAACCGAAAGAAACCAATTAACTAGTTGGTTCTCGGGTTATTCGGTTTTCGGGTTAAAACTTGCTACTCAATTATTTATTTTCATTTCTAATGATATCAATATAAATATTATATTACATGAAAGATGACACAAAAATCTCTTAGATAAGTTCAATAAAAAGAACATCATACGTGGGAGTGTTCACTGTCCTCAATCCATCAACAATATTACACAATAACAAACAACAATCATACGATCGAGTGTTCCAAAACACAAAGCATTCTTCACTTTCAACAAAATCCTCCCATCCTACAAAATATTATAAGTGCAATATAAATAACAACGTAATATGAGTTATAAGATCAAAATACAAAATGAAAAACTTACTTAGCACTTGAATGAAAGAAAACTTCTCCAATCTTCATTTCAACTTGCCATCCTCCAATTCTGTTGAAAACAAGAAATAATCACATTAACAAAAAAACTACTACCTCCGTCCCATTTAATTCTTCCCGAAGATTAGTGGGCACGGAGATTAAGAAATCACATTATTTTAATATTATAGTACACCTTTTGAGGTATGGAGAGAGAAAAGTTATTAGTAGACACGCAAATCGAGAAGACTTTTTTTAATATTAATGGTGTAATTAGTTTAATTAGTGGGATAATTTTTTACCAAAAATGGAAATGGGAAGAATTATGTGGGACGCCCGAAATAGAAAGATGGGAAGAAATAAGTGGGACGGAGGAAGTATGTTTCAAAAAGTGACAAAACACAAACTTTTTTTTAAATCATCTTCTTCTTATTGTTGAAGATAATCATAATTTTCTTCATTTTCTTCCACGGTGGAGTTTGAACGAAACCAATTGGCAACAAATAAGTGCTTGAACCACCTTAGGAGTTAAAGAGCTCCTAAATGCATCTAAGACCCTTTCACTTGTACTAAAAACTGATTTAGAAGCAACAGTAGATATTGGAATTGCCAAAACATCTCGAGCCATCAAAGACAAAATAGGAAACCTTGGACTGTTAACCTTCCACCAATCCAATATATCAAAATCATCTGAGTCTTTTTCAACTTCCTCTTTTAAATACTTATCTAATTCGGGTTTTGATTCCATCGTACCACTCTCTTCTTTTTCTCCTTTTCATCTCCATCCTAAATTTATCTTTCAAAACTTTTGATGGTTGCATGGCTACCGGTGAATTTCTTTTTCCCAATGACGGGGTTGATGTAGTAGAAAATGATGCATTGAGAGGAGCCACAATGGGAGGGGCATGAATTCTCACGTAATCAGCAAATATCTCATACACAGCATCTTTAACTAAAGTAAGCATACTCGGGCCCTCTATTTTTCCATAAACATCACTGAACATAATCCCCATAAATGCAAACTTATTCCTCGAATCAAGCAACGAGGCAACAAAAACATGCATATTAAATTTGTCAATCTTTCACCAATACTTGTCGAACTTAACCTTCATCAATTCAGCCATGTCAACAAGATTAAAATCATCACTTTCATTGAGACACTTCTTCAAAAGCACATCAATACAAGTGATATCATCTAAGAAAGAATGAGTGGGTCCATATTTTGTCCCTGAAACCTTCAAAGTCAACTCATAAAAATGAGAAAGAAAACCAGCCAATTTTCTCACCTTTTCCCAATCAGCCACACTCGGCGCCCCGGTCTTGTGCAAATCATCTCTAAAATCTGACTGCCCCATAACATATCTTCTGAACGCCCTTTTCTGATACTGAGCTGTTTCCAACATCAAATAGGTGGAGTTCCACCTTGTAGGGACATCTGAACTAGATTCTTGGTGCTAGAACACTTCTCAATTTCCGCAAATTGTTTAAACTTCTTAATTCGTTATCGAGATTGTTTGACATACTTAACGGCAGCCCTAACACGTTCAACTGACGTCCTAATAGAACTTAAACCATCTTGAACAATTAGATTCATGATATGTGCAACACAACGAATATGCAACCACTTTCCTCCCAAGATACACTTATCATAACGCTCAAATTGTGATCTCAAATACGCAACAGCAACATCATTCGCACTAGCATTATCGACAGTAACAATACATTATCAATTCCCCAAACCAAATACAACTCAATTGACTTTCCCTATGACTCGATATAGGCTTAAAATTCAGCACTTTCTTTTGCAACTTCCAATTGTTATCCACAAAACGAGCAGTAAGACTCATATAGTTAGTTTTTTGTATAGATGTCCAAGCATTCGGAAAAGATACTACAAGTAACCTACGTATGGTACTACACTAGCTCACGGCATGGTACTACGAACATCTATACATTGGTACTACAACCATACGTATATTGGTACTTCAAGTTTGGGTAAGGAATTTTTCGACGCTATCTGAACTAGTTTTGGTCCGTGACTGTTATCATAGATATTGGTACTACAAGTAACCTACTCATGGTACCACACTAGCATACGATACGGTACCACGAACATCTCTATATTAGTACTACAAATATATGTATAATCCAGCTCAGTCACATGTTTCCTAAACTCAATAGATTCTGCTTAGGTGGAGTGTTTAATTTAATAAATAAATAATCCTCTAGTATATTCATAATTCACGAATTACCCCTAAATCGCCGCCGTCTATTGTAAGGGTTTTCTGCTATTTCGAACACTACCATATCCTCTTCTCCACGTTGAGAGAGGGGACCTCAGCAATCCTTCGATTTTCTGGAAAGCCCATTTCATTGTCCTTCTCTTCCTCTCTGTATCAATCTACTCATAGATACTCACTACTCCTCGGTGTGCTTGCGTACAGATCGGTAGATTTTTTTAGATCGATCGTTGAAGATTTTGACGGCGGCGATTATGCAGGCTGATCAGACAGTGCTGAGCTTGAGACCAGGTGGTGGAAGTCGCGGTGGAAGCAGGGTTTTTGGCGCCGCTAGATTCGATTCGTCTTCGTCGGCCAATTCTGACGGTCCGCTGCTGCGTTCCGACGGTGGTTCCGCTACGTACAAGGTCGATTTTTCGTCTTTTGTAGCTCCGTTTTTGGGGATCGTTGATTAGATCCGTGACGTATATGGGTGTTTCGAGTTGAGGGATTAGATTCTGGTCGCGGATTATTTGAGTTTCGTCTTTCGTGAATGAGATTTTGCTTATCGGTCTGCTCTGCTCTTTTTCTTTTGTGAAATACTTGGGACTTATTATTGTAAAACATGGATATTAAAGGGGGTATTTAGGTGGGCATATAAAAGTGGCTGGATGGATGCCCATGAAGAAATCTGTCGATAGCTCTGCTTGGAAGTTCAACATGTTGAAATATTGTGTATTAGTGTGTTAGTTCGGGATCAACTCACTATTTCACTTATTTGCTTTCACAAATCGCTATTTTAGTTTGATTTTCCCATCGTTGGCTGTGTATCGTTTTTCACATCTTATCGTCATATGCTTGCCTAAGTGATTTTGGTTGGGAGATCAGCATATCTTCGTCATATCTCAGTTCCTCTTTTGGTTGACTTTTTTTTTTTTTTTGTCGGTATATCTATCTATCATTATTTAATTGAATATGTGTAGTTTCCATTGCCATTATGCCATACCATAACCTTCTGTGTGTGTATTGGTGCTGTCTAACTATATATGATGTGTAACAGAGAGGAGAGTCGAGATTTGAAGGCAAAGACCGAATCCGTTATACTAGAGAGGAGTTGCTGCAGCTGAGCGAGGTAAAATCCGTTATACTAGAGAGGAGTTGTACAATTGTGAAGTTTTAGCACCCATATTTTGTATTATCATATTTATCTTGATGTTTTCTGCCCAGTGGGTGATAAAAAGCACAGAGGAAAACTTTTGTGTCTGTTTCTGTCTTACATTTTTGAAATAACATTTCCTATTTCTAAACTAGCCCTTGGCGTCCAGCTCTATGCTGCTTCTTTTGTTGAAAAACTTTGATGGATAGTCTAGTCAAGGGTATTAAACGAGTTCTCTAAATTTCTTTCCCCGGCATATCCAGTAGTTGTTCTATAACATATATCTAACCGTTCCATGAATTTATTATATGCTTCAGCAGGAATAATTATATTGTTTATCATGCCTTTGGTTGCTTTCAGATATTTTAATTTTTTTTGTAGGGTGTCAGTGTTACTGAGGAAATTCAAAAACTTAAACAAGAAGTTGAAGCTGACTTTTCTGTTTCAAGTCCCAGCTGGAGCCGTGGAGAAGCTAATGTAAGTTACAATTATGGTTTATGGATATGTTTACCGTATCCTCATTTAAGTTTGTGTTTCTTCCAATGGTATCTGAGTGTTAATTTCTGTCATAGATCCAACAACACTCTCAGGGTCGATATACCGAACCTGATAGCCGCAACTGGCGTAATCGATCTGCCCCGAACGAGGCGATAAGAGACAGAGACTTCCGTGGCCGGTTCGATCCCAGCCATGATTCAACCCAATACAAGCAGCAAGATCAGACGAATTCACAGTTTGCAAGGGCACAAACCGTATATTTATGAGACTTCAATCTCGTTTTCTTGTTATGCTTAACTGGTGATATTTTGGTCATGCATTTGTCCTAAACACGAACTGTTTATTTCACATATTTTGAATTAGGCTGCACCTGCTTTAATCAAGGCAGAGGCACCATGGTCTGCTCAGAGGGGGAACGTATCTGAGAAGGACCGTGTTCTCAAAACAGTGAAGGGGTAATGCATGCTAAATGTTCGGCATTTATTATTTGTATGTAATGTGTAGGGTTTTGTTCTCTTTCAGTTGTCTGCTAAGCTGCGTATGCCCATTGTGATTGTATTGTGTTATCAGGATACTGAATAAGCTGACTCCAGAGAAATTTGAACTTCTGAAGGGCCAATTGATTGATGCTGGCATCACGTCTGCGGAGATTTTGAATGTAGGTCATATTGCATATTATAGACTATTTCATAAGCTTTCATATCTAATTTCTGGTTATTACTTCTTTTGCAGGACGTTATCTCCTTGATATTTGACAAGGCTGTATTGGAGCCAACATTTTGCCCCATGTACGCCTTGCTATGTTCCCATCTTAACGAGAAGCTACCTCCATTCCCATCGGACGAGCCAGTTGGAAAACCGATAACTTTCAAGCGTGTTCTCCTGACTAATTGCCAGGAAGCATTCGAAGGCGCCGACAAATTAAGGGAAGAAGTACAGCAGATGACCGCGCCCGAGCAAGAACAAGAGCGTAAAGACAAAGAACGGCTGATAAAACTTCGCACCCTTGGGAACATTCGTCTGATTGGCGAACTTTTAAAGCAGAAGATGGTCCCAGAAAAGATCGTCCATCACATTGTTCAGGTTTTTACTTGTTTCTCATGTATTGGCTTCTATTTTTTGAACTTACTAATCATACATTTTTATCATTTTACAGGAGCTTTTGGGTCCAGACCCAAAGAGTTGTCCCCCAGAGGAGAACGTTGAGGCCATATGTCAGTTCTTTAACACCATCGGTAAGCAGCTCGACGAGAACCAAAAGTCAAAGCGCATCAACGATTTGTATTTTGGCCGATTGAAAGATCTGTCGACGAATTCCCAGTTGGCCTCACGGCTTAGGTTCATGGTTCGCGACATTCTTGACCTACGCTCCAATAATTGGGTTCCTAGGCGTGAAGAGGTAGGTAGTTAAAAACATCTCTGCTTGTGCTTCTTCTTTCTCTTAATATTGCTAATTTGTTTCGCAGATGAAAGCTAAAACCATATCAGAGATCCACTCTGAAGCAGAGAAAAACCTCGGGCTTCGCCCGGGTGCCACTGCGAGCATTAGGAACAGCCGATCTGCCGCGTCGGCGTCGCAGGGTAGCCTGAGCCCGACGGGCTTCCCTGCTAACCGCCCGGGCTTTGGTGGCATGATGCCCGGGATGCCCGGGACAAGAAAAATGCCCGGAATGCCCGGGCTGAACAGCGATAATTGGGAGGTTCCCAAGTCCCGGTCAACGCCTCGGGCAGCCGGGCTGTTGCTAAATCAAGGCCCGTATAGACACATCGGCCAGGCGCCTCAGCCCACTATTGTGACCGAAAAAACTAATTCTCCTTCGGCCAAGACGGCGAGCGAAGACGAGCTGAAGAGAAAGACGCTTTCGCTGCTCGAGGAGTACTTCAGCGTAAGGCTGTTGGACGAAGCCCTGCAGTGCGTCGAGGAATTGAAATCCCCAAGCGACCATCCTCAGCTCGTCAAGGAAGCAATATCGCTCGCTTTGGAGAAAAGCCCGCCCTGCGTGGGGCCCGTCGCTAAGCTCATCGCCCACTTGTGTAATATGAAGGTCGTAGCTCCAAAGGATGCGCTCGACGGGTTTCTCCTTTACGCCGGCTTATTGGACGATCTTGCGATCGATTTGCCGAAAGCGCCTTCTAATTTTGGCGAAGTAGTCGGCGAAATTGTTCTGTCGGGAATATTCGATTTCAAGGCGGTGAGGGAAATCCTGGGTAAAGTGGGGGACGACTTTTATCAGAAAGCAATTTTTAATGGCGCTGTGAAGGTCGTGGGTTCGAATCCCAACGGTAAGAATTTGTTGAATTCGCAATCTTCGGATGTTTCGGCATGTGAGGGTTTGTTTTAGAGCTTTACTTATATCCTCTCCTTCGCCATGGGCTTAGCTGGCGTTTGACGACGACAGAAGATGCGAATGGATGTGTGTATTATTATGGTGGTCTGAGAAGATGCAATAAAATTTTGGTTATTTTCGGTCCAATCGAGCATTACCATAAGGTTTTGCATGAGAGCCTAGCTAATGTGCTCCTTTGTTTTTCGCTATTTTGCTATTACACTTTGTTATCATAAACTTATGTTGACCGTTTTGCTCTTAATGTGTTTAGGATTTCGATTTATTATAATTAATATTATTATTAATTAAGTTTAGTTTAAATTCGAATTTGAATTTGATTTAATTTGATTAGTTTAGATCTTTGAGATATATGGGATTTAAATTTGATATCCCTATATATATATATATATATTTAGTTTATATATATATATATTGCTGTTCGTAGAAGATTGGTATCGGGTTATTTTGGGATTTTGAGGGCGTAGTCTTTGACTATGTGAGGCCGGAGTTCTTGGTTCTTGAACTCTCGGATTTAGCTACAGTATAGTACGTATTTGTCGTGTTTCACCTCTTTCGTATTAATAAAAATTATATATTCTAGTCTACCACGTCTTCATTCTAACAAATTGGTCCGACCTGCCGCCGAACCCCCGCCTGAGGATCGCGGTTTTCGACTGTTCACAGACGCGAGTTAGTGTTCATCCTCGAATCACCGTATATCGCCGACTCACGTCAAGAATATACTGATCGCAGCATGCCATGATTCTTTCATCAGAACGAGTCGAAAGGTTAGAAAAGAGTGTTGGAGGGTTAAAGAAGACGATAGAAGATGTGTCCGAGAAAATATAAAGTATCCATCTCGTCCACGGCCAGATTGGGATTGCAACAGCAGTGTGGGACTAACATTTGAGGAGTGGAAGCAACAACATCTAGTACAAGTGCCATCACAAACGAATCGGCGACTGATATTCGACTCGGGCCGAGTCACAAACCGTCCTTCTGACATTGATGGCCCAACAACAACCGCAACCTTCTAAACAACTTACGGAAATAATCATCACAGCAGCCCCTTCATCAACAACGAACGCTCTCCAAGGGTTGCCCTGATTTAAATGGCGAAGGAAAAGCCGCAGACATGCAAAGAACGCCGTGGTAAGTGTGCAAGCAAGCGGACAGAAGAGAACGTGTCGAAGAAAGAATATATTGCTAAATTTGAGGCACGTCGAGCAAGCAAGATAGATTCAAATAATTTTTCGTTGTGTCGACGACCAAGAGATGTAGCAAGGAGACAGCATCTTCGTCGTGCGAGCCGACCAAGTATAAGCTGATGAGTTTCAAGAAGACCCTGTGCCAATTTTTACCGCCTTGAGGACAAGGCAATTTTTCTAGGGGTGGATAATGTTAGGATAATAGATTTATTATAAATATTATTATTATTAATTAAGTTTTAGTTTAAATTCGAATTGATTTGATTTAATTTGATTAGTTTAGATCTTAGGATTCTTGAGATATAACATATATCGCTAGTTTCGTAGAAGATTGGTATCGGGTTTATTTGGAATTTTGAGGGCCGTAGTCTTTGACTATCGATTGAGGGCCGGAGTCTTGTTCTGAACTCCGGATTTAGCTATAGTATAGTACGTATTTGTCGTCGTTTCACTCTTTCGTATTAATAAAAATATATATTCTAGTCTACCACCGTCTTCACTCTAACAATGTGTGAGGGTTCGATGATTACGTGTAGTTGCAATAATGCGTCTTCAGCTTTAAGCGAAGTTGAACATGTGATCTCCGTTTGGCTAATGTGTCTGAGAGTTTCGATGATTCGGTAAACTGTAGCAAATTCAAGTCTCGTGTTTAATAATTTGTCTACAACTTGCGCGACGGTGAACGTATGATCTTTGCTTGTACAGAGATCATTCTTGGACATATATTTGTGACAGAAAAAAAAAAAACCCGAAAGTTTACACGGCTTAATTCCTTAACTCGAGCGTCGAATCGATCACGGCTTAGGGCTCGAAGAATCATTTCGAGGCCTTAATTGCTTTGTAATAATATTATCAGGTTTAGTGAACCATGTTGTGTAAAGAAACCTCTTGTTTGGACCATCGTGTATGCATATTTGCCTTAACTTCTGCCTCTCTTCATCCATCTAAGTATTATCTTCATGTGCCTTTTACTTGCCAGCCCTTTCAGCCCTACTTCCTGATATAATTAATGATATTTTTTTTCAACATTTTCGAAGATTTCGAGCCTTTTTTCTTAACGAGTAGGGAGAACAGAGTACCTTAATGTGCTCCCACGTGTCAGCAATGGTTAGAGGCCCGTGTTCCTTTAGGACGTCGAAGATGGCTCGAGTTATGGTCTGCGTTTGTCGGGGGGAGTTTTGAGCTCTATTGGCTTCATCTTTGGCTTTGGCTTCTTTCCGATGTATCTTATCATCGTAGCAAACATGATGGCGAACGCCTTCTTTCGAAGAGTCTTTTTAGCGAGTATCTGCGCAGTGTAAAAAACCAGAAATGATATCAGAATATTCAATTCTTCGGCCCCAGCTGAAATGATACCTCGAAGGCTTCAAAGTCAAGCAAAAGCTCAGTTCTTGAAAAAGAAAAAATAGAGGGAGGAGGATGTATATGAATTTAAATTCAAAATCAGGATAAGTATACGAGAAAATCAAGGTTTTTCAAAGACCACTTCTTGGATTTAGGCTAGTGCCTTCGCAGACAAGAAGAAAAAAAAAACAGTATTGATTCAATATAATGAACATCATTGAGGCATTTCACCGAACACGGTACGTGCATCAACCAATTATCAACTGACCAACTACCACAGTATAGCGATATATAACGGAGAATGTTACCTCAACTAACTAGAGAGACGTGAGAGATAATCTCTATACTGCAAATGTCTCCCAAGAGAAACAACAGTTTTATACAGAACTTTTATGCTATTTTGGAGGACTTTTAATGTTCGATTGAACCACTATTTCAAGCGACAAATATTATTATGATCTAACTTAAGCGAAAAGATTTGGATAAAATCAGCGGGCTGGGTCGGGCTGGCCGGAATTCCTACGGGCCTATGATTCTTAGGCCTAGCCCGTGGCTTGATGGGTCGGGCCTGACAGGCCTAGTTTTTTTTTTTTTTTTTTATTTTGTAATTAATTTATTTATATATTTTACTTATTCATTGTTGATTTATTAATACGATACATGATATTACAAATATATAATTATAAAAAAATTTATACCCTACAAATAGATCAAATTTTTTTTTTTTGCTAATAAATTGGATTTATAAATAAAACATACAGAAAATGAAAGAAAAACTAATAATAAATCTGACCCAATTTGGCCCGCAGCCCGTCGCTGGCCCGTGGGCCACCAGCCCGCGGGCATGATGCGTCGGGCCAAATAGGCCCGATTGTGTTTCGGGTTCTGAAAATTGAGGATCAAGCCCGGTGTTGCAGGGCCGGGTCTGGCGGGCCCATGAGCTCAGACCCAAATTTTCATCTCTGTATCAGTCATGCATATATAGATAGCATTTGAATGACGAATTATAAACATTTGACAAAGTCTATCCAACATCTTGCTGAGATTTTAAAAAAGAAAGTCGGTGCTCAGATTTTAAAAAGATCGTTTTTTGCCTGTGTGTTTCCTCTCCCCCTTATCTCCGTCTTATCCAGGCGAAGAGATCGTCAAATGTTTCCTCGTTAAAACCAATGTGTCTCCTGATAGTAGCAACGACAATTCCTTCCACCCTTTGGTGAGGAAATTCCGCCGTGTCTTTCCATTGTAAACGTGACTGAAGATTCATAATCTTTCTTGGAGGTCACGAATAGTTAGTTATGGCGCCGATCGGTCGGCAGTTGGATTGATAATTGAGAACAGCGATCTTGCCCATGAGACGAGGATTGTAAGTCGTTCAGTTGATATGCGTCTATGACACATCTCATAGGCGGAATCAACCAAATTCTCTACACATCGATCGGTTAGTGCAAAAACTAAGTTCGGGACATCCACGGAAGAACATGAATCATAAATCATGTTTATCATGTAAAGGCACAAAGGAATCTCCTCACCCACGAGTGACAGGAGTTTGTCAATACACATTTGCTAATATCAGGAGATACAGTGCTCTTAACGAGGAGATTGAGAGTTTTGATTAATCGACGTAGGACAACAATAATCTCAACATGCCCCCTCATGTGTAGCATGACTGCCTAACATACGAATTTGGTGACGGTGAGCGAAAGACTGCTCCAATATCATATTTCAAATCAAACTATCCTTCCTAAGAGCAATTGGTGATAGAAGGAAACAATGTCTCCACATATTAGGTAAGATTGGGAGAAAATCCAGCTCATCATCACCGATTATATGTCCACTTGTTAAGCCCAATTATGCAACACGTGAGGTGGCGCATTTAGATAAAAAAAGTTAGTTTCCTCCCACATTAATTAATCAAAGCTATCAATTGTTAGGAATTCCCGAGGGTCCCAGACCCACGTTCCTAGAACGGCGGAAATTTAACATTTTACAGGGTTTCCCGCCTATCCAAGATCGCTCGGCTACAAAAACGAGAACGTAATTACATAAAGAGATAAGGGATCAACCATGATACCTTGTTGAAATCTCTCGACGATGGCTAGCTTCGAACCCTTCGAATCTCTGAGGCGTAGTGCCCCTCTCCTACGCCAAAAGCACACGAACGGGAAGCCTTCTTTGCACAAGATCGTCAAGCCGGCACTCACTAATGTCGCATCTGTTCTTGCATGTGCGGCTAGGCCAAGAACGAGCTGCTTGCTGCCCCGAGAGAGAGAGAGAGAGAGATTGTGAGAGAGAAAGTGATGAGAGGACAAAACTCTTAGTTTTTCCTCTCTTGAACTCAAATTTCGAAAATTTAGCATCTTCTCATCTTTAGGATCTCGAAAATCCTTATTTATACCACTTAGGATTGGCCTGTTGAGGTGGTAGAAGAAAAATCCTCACACCTCCTCTGTTACCAAGTCTTCGTTTTACCAAGTAACGAACTCAAAATTCAAACTTTAAATTTAATTAATTAAATATCTAATATATTAATTAGTTAAAAAACTATATTTAGTATATTTTAAATATATAATATACAATAAATATATTCAACAATTTTATCTAATAAAAGTCGAAACTTATATGTATATATATATATGTATATATATGAGGAATTTTATGGTGCTCACCTTATGTGAGCACCTTATGTTGGCACCTATTGATGCGGCGTCGATTCGTGCCATTTCAACGTCTCACGTCGATATATAAGGTTATGTCGTCTTAACTAACACTTTCCAGGAGCCATTAGTCGACATTCGGATGCTGAGGTGGCATATTGATGCGATATGTTTTATTGACACATAAATTGTTATGTAAGGCATCAATATGCTACCTCAGCATCCGAATTGTCGATTAATGGCTCCTAGAAAGTGTTAATTAAGACAACATAACCTCATATGTCGATGTGGGACGTTGAAATGGCACGAATCGACGCCACATCAACAGGTGCCCACATAAGGTGCTCACATAAGTTGAGCACCATCAAAATCCGATGTATATATTATTTATTTCCAAATTAAATAATTATATTTCTCTAAAATAGTAAAGGTTTAAATCTAATTTAAATCATATGCTAAATATTAAATATCCAATATTTTATTTCAAAATATCTCGTGAGGTGAAAAGACTATTTTACCCCTCATTAATCAAACTTAGTATTTCGGCCGATCAGGGTTTGGCCAAGCCCCAAACCCTAATGTCTCAATCTAGGACCTAGCCTTATCTCTATCTCTGATGATGACGTTGTGTCGGTTGCCCTTTTTAAGCCCGACTCTCGTGGTTCGTCTCAATCGGCCTAGGAGTTTCTAGGAGTTCGGGTATTCACCTAGCCAGCCCCCGTGGTACCGAACAGATCCCAAGTTGAGTACGAATTTGATCTAATCATAATCCACGAACCAACTGTAGATTTTCGCTATGCGTATAAACACTTTACGTTTGTCCTGGTCGAGTGAAAGTCATGCATTATCAAACTTACAGAACTCGACTCTATGTCGTTTATGTCGGTGAAAATACGTACACTGCCCTCCACGACTATCGCGAGTCAGTTATATGCTCTGGCCAGAGACTTGAATAAATTCTCGCACATGAAACTTGTCATAGGACGTTATCCTCGAATTTAATCGAGACCGTAAATCCTGCTCCGCGGTTCAACCGGCGATCGTATCAAAAAGTCAAGATTGCATTTCGCCGCTGACCCATGCCACCAGCAAGACGAGCCTAGCAAACTAGTGACAAGTCAAGACCTCAAGACCAACCCCAAGTTAACCCTTTCGGTCTAAGGTTCACACATACTACTACAGTCCATCGATCGATCAAGGACAATCCAAGCGTGTGATCGTTCGATTATGAGTCAGTGTCCAATATAGATAATTCTGTGATTCATCTTGTATCATTGTTACGGGCTCCCATTTCCCAAGTGAACGGTGGCACAACCGTATTACACCCATCGGCAAACAAGTCATACTTGTCGATCCAGTCACCTACTGGAGACTTAGACTTGTGGACTAATTTTAATATTGCAGTATCTCGGCTTACTAGTGCCCCTCTCTGTCCCCACAGAATCAGTAACTGAACTGCCAATTTTGGTTTTATTAATTTGTCCTATTCACCCAAACTGCTACGTGAAATCTTTAGACTAATTAATAATATGACTTTTAATTTATTTATTGAATAATAATTAGTTTTGAATAAAATCGCTCCATTAAAACACTACACAATACCAAATTGTCCTCGTACTCCAAATCCTCGTACGGCATCTAGGGCATATACCTCAATATCAATATAGTATACCAAAATACGATCTCCTATCAACTATTGGTTTAGGATTGTACTGTCAATTTCTAATGCTTTTGAAGCATGAAAATCAAGTATTGATCAAATGTAAGGAAAAATGAACATGATTGAGGCATTTCCCCGAACACGTTTCGTGCTTATCGTCATGTCAGGACCCGACATTATTACGTTAGAACAACATTTGGGCTCATGCATATTGGGCATGGCACAATAATAATCTACATATATGTTTATTTGTCCAATGGAATTTGGCCCATTTCATGTGTTCTGTAACTTCTTTATATACTGTAGTAACAATGTATTTGGGAACTAAGCAAAGAAATACAATTCTAATCTTCATCTAACTCTCTTCTCTTCTCACCTCTGTTCTTCATCTCAATTCCTCTTATCTTCTATCTTCTTCTCAGTTCTTCTTCCTCCCTTATCCGTTCTTTTTCCTTTACATTCGAAATTATCAACATAATAATCCATCTTAGCCGCACATCAACTGTTCGACTAAAAGCACAAGTAAGAAACCGTTTCAATTACGGTCGGGATCTTACAAGTGGTATTAGAGCAGACGATTCTCGGCATCAAAGGTCATTGATGGCGGATTATCTTCCTTACCCAAGCTTGAATTCCCGCGTTTTGACGGCACAAAATGCAATGACTGCTTTCGGATCATAACCACCCTCAATGAGCAGCAGAAAGTTCAAGTTGCTTGGATCTACGTCGAAGGCAAGGGTCTCAAATGGTACAACACGTACTGCGATGACAATAATCTCCCGACGTGGACCGTATTCGCTGAAGCTGTACTTGTGCGGTTTGAAATCTTCCAGGAGCTGGTAAGTGATGAATATCTCTTGACTAATGACGAGTTTACTGAGATATCGAATATAGTTGTTGATCTAATTAGAGCTGAGGATGAATTAGACTTCACTGAGGATAAAGTGTTAGATGGTAATGCTTCTTGTGGTATTGGAATTTATCTCTCCTCAGGATATTGAAAGTGCTGTTGATGAGGAAGTTGGACTTGCTGACATTTTTTATGAGCAGAAAAGAGTTTTATCAGATCAAAATGAGTTGTTTGATCGAGGTTGGTGGGATGTCGAGCCATTGCTCTTTGGCGAGGACCGTAGCCTATCGATCGATCGAGGACGGCGGTATATTGAGCAAGAGCTCTCGATATTGGTAGGCAAAGATTCATCAATGTTTGTTGATAAGGGGCCTATGTCGTCGATATTGATTGGTGAGTCGGTGTTCGTTAATAATGAGTTGGCATTGGCTGCATGTGAGTTGTTTGTCGGGGGAACAATTGTAGAAGATCAAGGGCGTTGGTATATGGTTAAAGGGACGGGTGTTGTGAGGATGAATTCGTGCTAGGCAATGAGGATGTGGTAGGGGCTGACCTAGGATGGAGGGCTGCCGAGCAGCTGCGCGTGGAGGAAGTTCCTAGCCTACTGTTTGATCGGGGACATTGGTGTATTCTCGAGGGATTGAGGTCGCAAAGGCTTTCATAGACTTTGAGAAGGACTCGTTAGTGTTGGTAGACGTTCTTAGTGCGTTGGATAATGTCGGCAAGGCTAAAATTTATTCTTATATACGAGCCCTCGATGATAGTGCTAAACGGAGGAAATGTATTCTTGGGAGTTCACTAGATAATGGTGTTGGAAATATGAGCTACCCTCCTTGTGGATCCTTCAACGGCTTCTCGATCGTTGGATACCACTCTCCTCAAGCTTCGTTCTGATTATCTTAACGACAGATGTGTTGGGTTACCCGGTGTCTCCCGGAGACGCCACGTCCCCGGGTACGGTGCGGAACAAAAATTTTCCGGGTTCCCTTATTGCCCTCGTTGCTCGGATCAGAATAGTAACACATAGACATGTAATAGGGCGGGTCAAACCCGGGAGAATTACCAGTTGAAGCAAGTGGCAGCTCCTCGTCCTTTTCTTCAAAACTTCGTCGATGGTGGTGGATGGCACTAGATCGTCACGCCGAATTCGCAGTGTACCACGGAATCAGTTCTCTAAAGATGGCTAGAGAGAACCGAGCCGTCGCGTGAGAGAAGAGTGTTTTTGTTCGGTGTGTGTTTTGTGCCTTTGTTATGGACTGCCATATTTATACTATGATATATTTGGAAATCCCTAGGATATCTCAAAGATATGGTTTTGATTTTGCTCTTTAAGTGGAGAGATTTTGCCATATCTTTCTCTCCCTTATTTAATTCAAAATTCATATAAGGATACTTACCATAATTAGACAACTAACTTAAATACTTAGTCAAACTAAGTATTTTAAATATGGCATAAAATTCGAAACTTAATCCAAGATTAATTTCGAAATTTTCACCTTAAAATAAATAATATTCCAAATAAATTATTTCCATATTTATATTTAATTTTTGAAATTAATTCCCAAGGCATAATTCGAAAATCAGCTTTGGGTCCAATTCCAATTTTACCCTCAAGCCTTTTAAGCACTTGGCCAAGCCCAAGTCTCAAAGTTAGTTTCATACGAAGTCCGACTTCGGTCCATTAAACGGCCCGAGGCCCACTAAGGTGCGGCCAAACGGCCCAAGGCCCGTTAAGGTTCAAAACACTTTCTCTCCTAATCAGTACACGTTGATGATCCTTTTTAAGCCCGACTCTCTAGGTTCGACTCAATCGGCAAGGTAGGAATCCAAGAGTCCGGCTGTTACCTAGCCAATCCCGCAGTACCGGACCGTAACCCGATTCGAGTGCGAATTTCGACCCAGTCTTTATTCGAGAACCTTACTATAGATTATAGTACTACGAATAAACCCTTCAGATGTGTCCCAATCGAGTGAGAGCCATGGTCTATGTCAAACTCACTATACTCGATTCTATGATAAACGGGGACGAGGCAAATTACCAAAACTACCCTCCATGTCTAACATGAGTTAGTTCAATACTTTGGCCAAGGATTTCGTAATTTCCCGTCGCCGTCCTCATAGGACACTTATCTCGATTACTTGCAAGACTGTGAATCTGTACTCGGCGGTCTAAGCCCGAAAATCACAAATCGTCATCAAGACCGCATCTGGCCCGCTGACCCATGCAACAGCAAATCGGGTCGAGGGGAACCAGTGACAGTCGAGACTTCGAAGTAAGCTCCATCAAAGCCCCTTTCGGTCTAAGGTTCACGCAGACTACTATAGTGTTGTCGACGGTCATTGACACTCCTTGAGTAATAAGCCATGTTCGACCGTACGACTCGTAGGTCAGTGTCCATGAAATGATTCAATCCCTTGATTCGACTCGCATCACAAGTCGTGACCTCCGCTTCCAAGCGGGATATCGGCACTCGATAGGTCATCGACAAATAAGCCGTAATCGGTTATCCAGCAACCAACTGGAGCCTAAGGCTTACGAACTTTTAATGCTCGAGGTTAAGAGTCCACTGGTGGCTTCCTCTCTCGTACCCGTCGAGAACAGTGACTCAACTCGACACATTTGGATTTGTTCATTTATTGCTTTACCGGATGCTTAGTAAAGTACTCTTATATCCAATAAACGAACAACGCCTTTCAATAAACACAAAAAATATCTTATTACATAAAAGGTCGAATGATAAATAAGCTAATGCCCTATACAATCTAATCCTCGTATAGCATTCGAGGGCATTTTCCTAACAATGTTCAAATGGTTAATTTGGAGGCGCTTGAGCTTCGGCAGAGACCAACAGGCTCTTGAGTACGAACGCCGATTCTTTATATGGTGAGTTATTTAGGCATTACTTAGCAAATATTCTGATGACTTGAACAAGCTCAGGTTCAAGATTAATCTCGACGTCGTACACGTGGAACAACTTCATATCGTAATGGACCAAAACGTACCATTTCATCGAGTCGACATGGAATTTATGGTGCCAACTCTCTCGAGTGGATTATAAGTGTGGAGGTGTCTGATGCTCATGAAGTATATCTCATCCATCCATATGACACTTTAGGGGTTGAGCTATAGAATTCATCACCAACTGTACTGAAGTTTCACTTGTTTTCGTCGAAAGTTCTTCGATTGGATTTTGGAGGGCGTACTTAAGGTTGGCTGAAGAAGTTGGAGAGCTTAAACCTTCTTTTCTTTGCATTGTTTCGAGAGTATTAGATAAAAATTATGCAGGAAAGATAGTTGTTTGCCAATTAGCAAGAGAAGGCCGACCCTTATATCGTGGAAAAAGTTCACCGACCGTAGCTGATGATGATTGTGGCTTCTTTCCGAGCATGATCCTCACTACGTCGGAATTTCACCCTATCATCCTCGAGGACGAGGATGTCTTCAAAGAGAGGGTAATGTCAGGACCCGACATTATTACGTTAGAAGATCATTTGGGCTCATGCATATTGGGCTTGGCCTAATAATAATCTACATATATGTTTATTTAGTCCAAATGGGATTCGGCCCATTTCATATGTTCTGTAACTTCTTTATGTACTGCAGTAGAGATGTATTTGGGAACTAAGCAAAGAAATGCAATTCTAATCTTCGTCTAACTATCTTCTCTTCTCTTCTCATCTCTATTCTTCATCTCAACTCATCTTATCTTCTATCTTCTTCTCAGTTCTTCTTCTTCCCTTATCTGTTCTTCTTCCTTTATATTCGAAATTATCAACATAAATAATCCATATTAGCTTCACACCAACTGTTCGACTAAAAGTACAAGTAAGAAACCGTTTCAGTTACGGCCAGGATCTTACAAGTCATCAAATGACACGGCTGATATTGTCAAATATAGTTATTCGGCCTTATTGGGCATGCCGACATAGGAGGGAAGTTAGTCCATATAAGATATGAGCTTCCATCCTAAACCAATTGTGATGGAGTGGCTCATCTACTTATATACCGATGAAACTCTCTTCAATTATCCGATGTTGGACACATGTGACTTGTTAAGGTTTCTAACTCTTAACAGATATGATCATGTATGAAAAGTAGTTGTACTCTAATCATCGCGGGATTATATTATAAAATAGCAACGTGACGAGATAATATTTATTTATTCCAAACTGAAAAAGAAACTTTTCATTTCTTCTACAATGAACTGACTACTATTGTTTTAACTGTGATCGATATGCTTCTCTTTGAAGATCGAGAACAGGAAATTTTAACCGTATAAGATGTTCTACTTTATATGGGGGAATAACACAAAATAGTTTGAACTATTACCTATTCTATATATATTAAGGGCGATGGGCTAGGATAAACCATCAAATGGTCTGTCAATTGAGATTGAAAAATTTAATAATAAATTAAAACTACCTTTAATTACCATATGTAGTTTAATACTATTTTTAGCTAATTACTATTTTAGTTAATTATTGTCCTACTTTAAATTTAAATTAGTTTTTCCTTTTTACATATTTATAGCATACAAATATTTAAATTATGATCTATGAAATATTTCACATTAAAATAAATTTAATAAGTATTATTTATACAAATGGCACATGCATTTGAGTGTGCATAAGTTACTAGTATGTGTCATGAATGTCACGGCCTCAATTCTTATTTATAGTTCTGCTATTTATCATGGCAATTGTGCTTTCACTTTCGACTGAAAACCCCTTACTTTTATTTCTCTACAAATAACTCCCAAGAAAACCAACCCTGTTATAAACGTTATTTTATATATTGGATGTCCACTCAACTTCTTATTCAACTCATAACTTCCCCACTATCACTCATTCTCTCCACCTCTTGACTTTTTTTAATCTCCATTATCAATTATCCCATTATCTTTTCTCATCAATGTGAGGCTTTACCTCAAGCCTATAAATAGAGGTCTTTGTACAAGTGAAACAGAAGTGAATGGAATAAAATATCTCTTATGCTCTCTAGTCATTTTGCAATAATTTTACAACCATTATCAACACGAGACTCTAGCCGATGCCGACGTTTATTTCTTCTTGAGTAAGTTCGGTTCTTTGTACTTTACGTGTTTCTACTACGCTTTTTCGTTATGGCTAACCTTGCAAAACTTGAGTTCGTCGCTTTTGATATCACGGTAAGAATTACTTGTCATGGGTTCTAGATGCTGAAATCCATCTAGATGCTAATGGTCTTGGTGAGACCTAAAGCCAAAAATGAAGCCAATAATCAAGAAAAGGCCAAAGCAATGATATTTGTTTGTCACCATCTTGACGAGGGCTGAAAAGTGAGTACCGACGATCAAAGATCCACTTGTCTTGTGGACAAGCTTGAAGGAAGGGTATGAACATCAAAAGGCGGTTACTCTTCCACGAGCTCGTTACGATTGATACACTTGCATCTGCAAGATTTCAAAACCGTAAATGAGTATCATTCAGCAATCTTTAGAATCGGTTCTCAGTTGCAACTATGTGGCGAGAAAGTGACCGATGAAGACATGTTGGAGAAAACTTTCTCCACTTTTCACGCTTCGAATGTGCTCCTGCAGCAGCAATATCGTGAAAAGGGTTTTAAAAATTATTCTGAACTGATCTCTTGTCTTCTTGTTGCTGAACAATACAATGAGCTTTTGTTGAAAAATCACGAGACCCGTCCAACTGGTACTGCACCCTTTCCCAAAGTAAACGCGTCAGCCGTGCAACATGATTATCAGCAAGTTAGAGAACGTGGTCGTGGTCGTGGTCGTGATCGTGGACGTGGAAGAAACCATAATAATCGTGATGGTTATACCAAAAATGCAACTCACCACCAGAAATGGAAGGGTAACAACGATGAGAAAGATGGTGATCAAGGTAAAAAGAAAGTGGGAAATGAATGTCACTGTTGCCGCTTGCAAGGTCATTGGTCTCGTACCTGTCGTACGCCAAAGCATTTCGTCAACCTCTATTAGGCATCGTTGAAGAAAAATGAGAAAAAAGTCGCGACAAACTTTCTTAGTGATCTTGGTCTCGCTGACGATGGCTTTAATGATTTTACTTCTCTAGATGTTGCGGGTTTCTTTCTCAATAACCCTAAAGGTGAAACTATTGGTAGTCACCCCGAAGGTGCAACTGTAAAATGACCCTGAAGGTGATAATCCTAGAAATGTCTAAGAAGTCTTTTCATATATTGATGTAATGGAATTTTATCAATAATATTTTAATTTATCCATTGTATTTAATATTTCTCTTATTTTTTATAATATTAATATTATTTATTTTTCTGCTTTTAATAAAATGGACGTTTCACGTACGAATGGCAAAGAATTATATCTCGTAGACAGCACAACAAACGTATTTGATATTTAAAGACAAGAAATATTTTCTTCTCTCGTGATGAAAGAGTCACATGTTAGTACTATATGTGCTAGTCCAAATATTATCGAAGGCTCCGGAAGAGCAATAATAATTTTGCCTCGAGGAACAAAATTTTGCGTCGATGATGCATCATAATCTTCAAAGTCCAATACAAATTTGTTGAGTTTTAAAGATATTCACCAAAATGGATATCATATTAAGACTAAAGATAAAGTAAAATGAATACTTGTATATTACAAGTATTATTTCCGAAGAGAAAGTTGTACCTTCTTATTCCTGGTACTACACGCATATTTCTACATTTGAATCATATACAATTGTAAACCAGAAGTTTACAAATGATGACGAGTTTATTATTTGGCAGAACCGGTTGGGCCATCCCGGTTCTATAATGATGAGAAGAATTATTGAGAATTCATGTGGTCATTCTTTGAATAATCGAAAAATAGTTCAATTTAATGGATTCTCTTGTGTTGCATGCTCTCAAGGCAAATTAATTATTCGGCCTTCACAATTAAAAATAAGAAACGAATCTCCTAAAATTTTGGAGCGCTTGCATGGTGATATATGTGGGCCAATTCACCCACCGTGTGGACCATTTTGTTATTTTATGATTTAATCGATGCATCGACGAGATGGTCGCATGTATGCTTATTATCAACTCGCAACCTCGCGTTTGCGAGATTACTAGGTGAATTGATTCAGTTACGCGCTCATTTTCCCAGTTATCCTATCAAGACAATCCGTCTTGACAATGCTAGTGAAATTTGTTCACAAGGTTTTATTGATTATTGCATGTCAGTGGGGATCAGTGTCGAACATCCAGTAGCTTATGTTCATATACAAAACGGTCTTGCAGAATCGTTTATAAAGCGCTTGCAATTAATTGCTCGGTCATTACTAATGAGAGCGAATCTCCCAACTTCTGCTTGGGGTCATGCTATTTTGCATGCGGCAACGCTAATTCGCATTAGGCCAACGCATTACCATGATGTCTCCCCACTGCAATTGGTTCAGGGTCAGGAACCAAATTGTAGAGTATATATTTTAGTTGTGCTTGATCCCATTAGTTGTCCTTATAATTAAGGGTTTTATTTGTATTAGTCCATAGATTAGGACTAGTTAGATATATACCAAGTATGTTTGGTATAAATAGATGTAAACAAATTGTGCTTAATACAAAAAATTAGAGAATTGATCCGAAAGGCTGTCGAATTCATTTCTAGAGAGAGAAACAAACAAAGCTTTCTCACACTAAAGGTTTTCTCTCTCGTGTTCTTCAACAAAAGGTTTTCGATCGAATTTTAATCTTCATCATTCTAATCGATTTTGGCGAATATCTTTAAAACTCCCCTTATTTGGGTCAACCTTGTTTAAAGATATTCGCCAACAGTGTTCACCTCTCCAAACCTTGCATCGGATTCCCCGATCTCAAAACAAGGTTGACCCAAATAGGGGGAGTTTCGAGTTTCGTGTGCTTTCAATGGGAACGCGGACTTTCTAAATCCAGCAGGAATACTTCGTACATCTTACGGCATTTAGTAGAAGGACTTCAAAGGAAGACTCGAAGAAAAAGCCAATGCCTAGAAGACCAGATGAGCTTGAAGATTTTCTAAAAGAGGAGATTTCAAGGACTCGAGGACTCTTTCATTTGCAAGACGAAGATAACCCGCGCTATATTGGAAATTGAATATAAAGGGGGGATTGTTGAAATTATTTTATTGTATTCAATTAATATAGTTATCGTGTCTTGTTATGCAAGTTAGTAGTCTTGGATTGATTTGTAATTAGTCATTTTGTAGGACTACTTATGTAAATATACCACAATAGGTGGTATATATAGTGAACTCCTACAAAAATTAGGAGTGCGCTTTGTATGGTTTTCAGATCGAAAAATTATAATTGGAAATTTTAGAGAGAAGATTTTAGCGCCTTTGTGTTCATTCAACGTCATTTCTCTCTCAAACCTCAACTTAGGTAAATCTCACGCGTAAGTGTTCGAAATTCTCAGATGTACTATTCGATTCTTCTAAATTCGATCTAGGTTGGATATTTGGGGTCCTAACACAAATATTTCCCATCTAAAAATATTTTGTTGTGCGGTCTATGTTCCAATTAATCCACCGCAACGCACAAAGATAAGGCCTCAAAAGGTTGGGAATTTATGTTGGCTTTGAATCCCCATATATAGTTAAGTATCTCGAGCCAAAGACTAGAAATTTATTTAATTCCGGATTTGTTGATTGCCATTTTGACGAATCAGTTTTCCCAACATTAGGGGAGATGAAAAACGCAGGAAAAGAAAATTAGTTGGAATGAATTATCATTGTCTCAATATGATCATCGTACTAAGCAATGTGAACTGGGAGTTCAAAAGATAATTCATTTGCAAAATTTAGCATATCGATTACCAGACGCGTTTACTGACCCTTAAGGAGTTATTAAATCGCATATTCCGGTTGTCAATGCTCTGATTAAAATTAGTGTCACTGAAGAACAAATAACCACTGCTAATGAGTGTACGGCACGTTTAAAGCGTGGTAGACCGATCGGTTCTAAAGATAAAGTTCCTCGTAAAAGAAAAGGAGCAATAATTCAAGGTGGTCCCGAGGAAACTAAAACTCCTGACGAGTCTACTAACATGACTATTGAAAAGTTTCCAAAAGAAACACAAGTATTTGAAAATTTTGATAATCATGAGATCTCAAAAAATAATGTCATGAGTAGAAAAATATGGAATCAAAATGAAATAAACGTCGACGATATTTTTGCATATGCAGTGGCAAAAACAATTGTTAATGATAATGAGGATCTTGAACCTAGGTCTTTGAATGAATGTAAGCTTAGAGATGATTGGCCAAAGTGGAAAGACGCAATTCAAGCGGAATTGAATTTACTGGCAAAACGTAAAGTTTTTGGACCAGTAATGTGCACACCAGAAGATGTGCAGCCCGCAGGGTATAAATGGGTTTTTGTGAGGAAAAGAAATGAGAAAAATGAAATTGTGCGATATAACGCGCGTCTTGTGGCACAAGGTTTTTCTCAAAAACCCGGCATTGATTATGATCAAACGTATTTCTCCGTAGTGGATGCGACTAGTTTTGATATTTAATAAGTCTGGCATCAAATGAAAAATTGGAAATGCGTTTGATGGAGTTGTCACGATATATTTATATGGCTCGTTCGATAGTGACATTTATATGAAAGTCCCTGAAGGATTTAAACTACCTGAAGAATACAGTCATAGTTCTCGTGATATTTACTCGATCAAACTATGCAGATCTCTTTATGGTTTAAAGCAAGCTGGACGTATGTGGTATAATTGCCTTAGCGAATACAATTAAAAGAAGGATATAAAAATGATCAAATATGTCCTTATTTATTTATAATGAGATTAGGGTTAAATTTTGTCATCATAGCTGTATATGTTGATGGCCTTAATCTAATTGGAACTCCCGAAGAGCTCCAAAAAGCGGCTGATTATTTAAAGCAAGAATTTGAAACGAAGGATCTTGGCAAGACATAATTTTGTCTTGGTTTACAAATTGAGCATCTTGATGATGGCATATTGTTGCATCAGTCCGCTTATATTGAAAAGTGCTTAAACACTTTTATATGGATAAAGTACACCCCTTGAGCATGTCTATGATAGTGAGATCACTTGATGTGGATAAAGATCCATTTCGACCTCGTGAGAATAAGGAAAAACTACTTGGTCCAGAAGTACCATACCTAAGTGCAATAGGAGCACTAATGTATCTTGCAAGCCATACCCGTCCTGATATATCATGTGCAGTTAATTTACTAGCAAGGTATAATTCGTCACCCACACGAAGGCCTTGGAATGGCATTAAGCATATATTTCGATACCTTCAAGGTACGATGGATTTGGGTCTTTACTAACCTAAATATGCAAAATCCAATCTTATAGGCGATGAAAATGTTGGTTATTTGTCTGATCTGCATAATGCTCGGTCCCAAACGGATTATATTTTTACATGTGGTGGTACGGCTATTTATTGGTGCTCAATGAAACAAACTATAGCCGCCACTTCTTCAAACCATGCAGAACTTTTGGCAAAACACGAAGCAAGTGGAGAGTGTTTTTAATTGAGATCAGTAATTCATCATGTTCGAGGACGGCTTAAATTTGGACAAAGGAGCTCCAACGATATTATTCGAAGATAACGCCGCATGTATCGCTCAATTAAAGGAAGGTTACATAAAGGGTGACGGACGAAACATATCTCACCAAAGTTCTTTTTCACTCAAGATCTTCAAAAGAATGGTGAAATTGCCGTTCAACAAATCTGTTCGTGTGACACTCTAGCGGATTTGTTTACAAAATCATTGCCAACTTCAACATTTGAAAAACCGGTTTATAAGATTGGAATTGCATGAATGAAGAATATTAAATGATGTGGTCAAGTGGGGGAGAAATACTATGTTGTACTCTTTTTCTTAACCACGGTTTTTTCCCATTGTTTTCCGGGTAAGGTTTTTAACGAGGCAACGTTGTATAGGAAAATGCACTCTTTTTTCTTCACTAGGGTTTTATCCCCTTGGGGTTTCCCAAGAAAGGTCTTAACGAGGCATTTTAGATTGGACATCCAAGGGGGAGTGTTATAAACTTTATTTTATATACGTTAGGAATATGCCCTCGAATGCTATACGAGGATTAGATTATATAGGGCATTAGCTTATTTATCATTCGACCTTTTGTATAATAAGATATTTTTGTGTGTTTATTGAAAGGCATTGTTCGTTTATTGGATATAAGAGTTCTTTACTTAGCATCCGATAAAATAATAAATGAACAAATCCAAATGTGTCGAGTTGAGTCACTGTTCTCGATGGGCACGAGAGAGGAACACACCAATGGACTTTTAACCACGAACATTAAAAGTCTGTAAGACTAAGGCTTCAGTTGAGTACTGGATAACCGGTCACGGCTTATTTGTCGATGACCTATCGTGTGCCGATATCCCGCTTGGAAGCGGAGGTCATGACTTGCGATACGAATCGAATCAAGGGATTGAATCATTTTATGGACACTGACTCACGGGTCGTACGGTCGAACATGGCTTATTACTCAAGGAGTGACAATGAGCGACGACAACACTATAGTAGTCTACGTGAACCTTAGACCGAAAGGGGCTTTGACGGAGTTGACTTCAAAGTCTCGACTGTCACTGGTTCCTCTCGATCCGATTTGCTGTTGCATGGGTCAGCGGGCCAGATGCGGTCTTGATGACGATTTGTGATTGTCGGGCTCAGACCACCAAGTACGGATTCACGGTCTCGTAATCGAGACAAGTGTCCCATGTGGACGGCGACGAGAAACTACAAATCCTTCGCCAAAGTATTGAACTAACTCATGTTAGACATGGAGGGTAGTTTGGTAATTTTTCTCATCTCCGTTTTATCATAGAATCGAGTTCAGTGAGTTTGACATATACCATGGCTCTCGCTCGATTGGGACACTGCTGGAGAGTTTATACGTAGTACTATAATCTATAGTGAGGTTTTAGAATAAAGACTGGGTCAAAATTCGCACTCGAATCGGGATCCGGTACTGCAGGATTGGCTAGGTCACTACTGGACTCTTGGATTCCTCCCTTGCCGATTGAGTCGAACCTAGAGAGTTGGGCTTAAAAACGATCATCAACGTGTACTGATAAGGAGAGAAATTGTTTTGGGCCTTAACGAGCCTTGGGTTGTTGGGCCGCGCCTTAGTGGGCCTAGGGCCGTTTAATGGAACGAAGTCGGGCTTCGTATGAAATTAACTTTAAGACTTGGGCTTGGCCAAATGCTTAAAAGGCTTGAGGGTAAAATTAGAATTTAACCTAAGCTGATTTTCAAATTATACCTTGGGAAGTAATTTCGAAAATTAAATAGAAATATAGAAATAATATATTTGGACTATTATTTATTTTATGTTGGAAATTTCGAATTTAATCTAGGATTAAATTTGAATTTTAATACCATATTAAAGAGACTTAGTTTGACTTGGTATTTAAGTTAGTTGTCTAATTACGTTAAGTTTCCTTGTATGAATTTTGAATTCAAAAGGGGAGAGATATATATGACAAAATAAAAACCTTTAGGAGTAAAAATCGAAAATCTCAAACCTTTGAACGGGTGAAGATTTCGATCCTAACCATTATAATAGGGCAGCCCTATTCCATAATTTAGAATGTGATTTTGAAATTACTAAGGCACAAAACACACACCAAACCCACACACTTTTCTCCCACGCGATGGCTCTGTTCTTAGTCATCTTTAGAGAACTGATTCCATGATATACTGCGAGGTCGGCGTGACATTCTAGTGCCATCCACCACCATCGACGTAGTCTTGAAGAAAAGGAAGAGGAGCTGCCACTCGCGTCAACTGGTAAATCTCTACGGGTTTGACCCGCCCTATTATGTGTTTATGTGTTACTATTCTGATCCGAGCTACGAGGGCATTCGGGAAACCTGAAAATTTTTTTTCCGCGCCATACCGGGGACGTGGCGTCTCAGGGAAACACCGGGTAACCCCAACAATATATTTGATATCCACTCAACTTCTTCCACTCAACTTCTTATTCAACTCATAACTTCCCCACTATTACTCATTTATTCGACCTCTTGATTTTACTTTAATCTCTATTATCAATTACCCCATTATCTTTTGTCATCAATGTAAGGCTTTACCTCAAGCCCATAATGTCTTTATACAAGTGAAACAGAAGTTAATGGAAAAATCTCTCTCATGCTCTCTAGTCATTTACAATAATTTTACAACAAACCCCCTTTATCCATGGACTTTCTCCGCTATTCTGGGTCTTTAAATTGTCGACTAAAAAAAACCACTCTAATAATCTCTCCTTGTAGAAATGACAAAAATACCATTATACGAGAACGACAGAAATAGTGTTATTTTTAGAATAGACAACTTTATCACACTATTACAAAACTAATATAGTTAATTATTTTCGGTTTTCACCACAAATCTGTAATAGTGCTATTTCACCATCATTATCTCAAATTCTCAACATAATTATTAATAATTATATTTCTAACCATAATTTTTTCTATTCCATAACCTAAGAAATCTCATGTTTTCCGTGTTTGTAATTTCAATCGAAGATACTAACAAGAAATGGATCGAAGGTAGGGTGTAAATGAGTCGAGCTCGGCTCATTTTCTGGGTCGCTTGCCAAATTGTTCAACTCAGAGTTCGAGCTCGAGCTCATTTGACCCTTGTGAGCTAGAGCTTGTCAAGCTCGTAGAGCTTGAGCTTTTTAATAAAAATTTAATATTTTAATCAATAGACAAAAGTTAAACAAAAAATCGGAACAGAAAAACTCGCGAGTCTGTTCGTAAGCTCTTATGATTGAGCCGAAGCTCGAGCTCAACATAGCTCAATTTTGCCGAGCTCGAGCCGAGCTCTAATCAAGTCGGCTCGTCGAGCTCAAGAGCCGGTTCAGCTCATCTTTCTCCCCTTGTTGAAGGTTTCACAAGAACGAAAGGAAAACTAGTATTATGTGTTGTGACAACTTTTTTAGAAATTGATTTTTGTTAAATAACACTTATTTGAATATTCTATGGTTTACTATATTTTCTTGGATTTTTTTAATTTGTTAATGCTTGTTGATATATATGCCAAGATAGGAATACCCTGTATGACTCATCCGCAATGGTAAAAAATGAAGAGAGTAGAATAATTAACAATGTTTTGAGATTAAAATATAATTAAGTGCTATTATTTTGCTTATTTTAAATAATAATAGAGAAAATTTCATTTAAAAAGTTGATTAGTTTTGCAACAGCGCGAGAAAGTTACACTGTGCGTAATAGTGCTATTAAAAATATCACAACACAACCCATACATATAAGGGTCAATTCGAAATCAGGCCCCATTAGGGGTTTGATTTCGAATTCAGGCCCTGTTTGAGAATTTTTTAGGTTAAAGGATCCATTTTGTGTGGTGTAAAAAAGTGGTATGAAAGATATATGAACTGATATAGAATGATCGTTTTTGTGTTACAAATTTCAACATACTGCTATGACAGAGCAATGAGTGGTACTGCAGAAAATATACTGGTATCTGATGATCATAAACTGGTAACGAATTATGATTTTGTGTTACAAAAATTTGAACATACTGGTATAAAAGAGCAATGAATGATACTTGCAGAAAATGGGTCCTTAAAACTAATTTTTTTGCCAATAGGGCATGAATCCTAAATGATAGTTATGTGAGGGCATGAAATCAAAATGCCCCTACGTATAAATAGGCACATGCACTTGAAATGACAGATAATATATGTACAAGTCCATAAAAAAAGGAGCTAATTACTTTGCTTTTTGCGCTCGAAAATTCGACGCATTTCATACTCTTACAGCGACGGGATCTTGCCAGGAAATCCTTCGCTTCCCTGCGCTCGAAGGCCCTTCCCCGCCAGAATTTCGACATAGAAACGAACCCTTTAATACGCTCTTCGTCGATTCCAATTCAAACTGATTGCTGTCCGAATCAAGATTACAGTACAGCTCTTCGTCCCCATCCCGTTTCACAGAAGAAAACAATCATAAAATCGATGCCGACTCTTAATTAATATTCTCACGAACATACCGAGATTTCATTCAGGTCAAAGATTGGAGCTTTTACGGAAGAAGAAGAAGAAGAAGGTTGAGCACTGCCCATGTCAGATCAAAGGGCCCATTGGGATTCCTTAAATCAAGGGCATTGATTCTTGATTCTATGTTGTTCGAATCTGATGATGGGATGATAAAGCTTCGGCCTATAGCTTTCTTTTGCTTGTTGTTCGAATTTGCAAGCACGCTAGAAGGTAATTTGCGCTTATTTGCAGCTTCTTTTGTGGGGATTGGCTTTTTCTTTGCGCTTTTTGCTTGGTGTTCTGTGTTTGTTTCGATGAGGCATCTTCGTCGTCTTCGCAGAAACCTATGAATAACATAACATGGTAATAGATCGACGAGCACAAACTGTAAGAATTTTTGGATGTAAAAGCTTAAAAGTTCGAACTTTGATTTCATAAAGCCTAAGTAGAAGTTTTAAAAGAATATTTACCGAACTTCAGCAGCGAGGACTAACTTCCTTGTGTTTGCTGCCTCCAATCGGCTTCTCATAGCATTCAGTTCCTAAAAGATTGATTGTCTGAATTATTGGATTCAGAGAAATATATACAGAAATGAAATGAATCTTAGCATCATTGAGCTAACCAGAAAATCATAGAGTAGAGATGGCTTGAGACGTTCAGCTTTATTATTCAGGCATTCAACTTATCAACACATCTATAGTCGGCCTACAGAGATTTGAGTGTTTATCAGCAATCAATTGAAGTTTTTACATGCAGAGATAGTGAAGAGCAAACACTTGAGAAGCATAAGTGATAAGAAGATTTTCTAACACGAGATCAAAACTTAGACAATAACTCATCCGAAAACAAAAATTAAAATGAAAACTAATCCATCAGTCGGGTTTTCTGTGAAATAGTTGTTAGGAAAAGGTATGAATGGAATTAATACTAAGAGGTATATTTGAAAGGGTGTACTAATTAAGCAAAAGGTTCTTTAATATAAAGATATATTTTTTCATGAATAGACACATGCAAAGGGACACTTCTCTTGGTATTGAAAACCTAAACCTATAAATACCCCACATGAGTTATCATTGAAGATCATTCAAAAGCATTAAAAATTCTCTACATTTCATTCATATCACTTGTGTTCTTGTTAGTCCCAAAGCAAGAGTATTTGTTCGTCGAAGTTTGGCGTATTTGAGATACCGCTATATTCCGAACGTAAGTCGTTGTATCTCGGAGGCGTTTACCGTAAACCGTGGGTATTAGCGGGGTAATTTCGTCTTCAAGAGAGCGTGTATCACGTGCCTCGACTTGTGATTTGTTCACACCATTACCGCTGAAATTTATATTTGCTGCTTCGCTCGAAGATAAAGGCGCTAACCAACGGAGAACCAACCTTTGAAGACGAAATATTATTATTCTTATTGTTGGAGATAAGCCGCTCCTCGTTTCAAGTGAAGACGAGACCGTGTGCGAAGGAAGCAAGTCATATAAATATTTGAAGATATATTAAGATAGCAACCGACGATAATCAGAATGTGATGCCGTCTACCGCCCACATCGTTCCCATGGTAACAGCCGCTCCCATGCATGGCGAACGACCGCCGAAATTCAGCGGCGCCGACTTCAAAAGGTGGCAACAAAAAATGCTATTTTACCTTACGACTCTCTCTCTTTCTCGATTTCTTTCGGAGGACCCGATGACCGTCCCTGAAGGTGAGACCGACGCTCAAAAGCGTGCGGCCTCGGATGCATGGCATCATAGTGATTTCTTGTGTAGAAATTACATTTTAAACGGACTAGACGATTCCCTTTACAATATCTATAGTCCGATTGAAACGGCAAAGGAATTATGGACTTCCTTGGAGATAAAGTACAAATCGGAAGATGCCGGGATTAAGAAATTTCTCGATGGCAAATTCCTGAAGTATGTAATGGTCGACACCAAATCGGTGGTGAGTCAAGTGCAAGAAATTCAGATTATTCTTCACGACTTGTCGGCAGAAAAATTAATCGTGAACGAGGCTTTTCAAGTGGCTGCAATAATTGAAAAGTTGCCGCCTATGTGGAAAGACTTCAAGAACTATCTTATGCATAAACGTAAGGAAATGCGACTCGAAGATTTGATAGTTCGACTCCGGATTGAGGAAGACAACCGAAAATCCGAAGCAAAGGCGAAGCGAAGCGAGTTCGAGGCTAAGGCAAATTTGGCCGAGCCAAGCTTCAACAAAAAGCGCAAGCAACCCACGGGTGGAAAGTCCACGGGTGGTAAGCAACCCCAAGCAAGCTTCAAGAAGTTTAAAGGAAGCTGCTATAATTGTGGTAAATCTGGGCATCTTGCAAAAGACTGCCGTCTCCCAAAGAAAGTTAGAGAAAGCGCTCATATGGTCGAGAACAAATCAATTCACAATGATTTATCAGAACAAGACCTCACCGCCGTGATCCAAGAAGTTAATTTGGTTGATAATCCACGAGAATGGTGGATCGATACGGGAGCAACTCGGCACATTTGCGCCGATAAAAATATGTTTTCGTCCTACACCCCGACTGACGGAAGGAAGCTATTCATGGGAAACTCTTCGACATCTGACGTCGTGGGGACAGGCAAGGTGGTGCTAAAAATGACATCGGGCAAAGAATTAACGCTAACGGACGTGCTGCATGTCCCAGACATCCGGAAGAATTTGGTGTCAGGCGCTCTTTTGAGCAAAGCCGGCTTTAGGTTAGTCTTTGAATCTGATAAGTTTGTTTTGACTAAGAATGGTATCTTCTTAGCTAAAGGTACCTAAATGAGGGCCTTTTTAAGATGAATGTGATGAATGTAATCCGCCAAGAGGCGAAGAATAAAGAAAGTATTTCTTATTTGTTGGAGTGTTCTAATATGTGACATGATAGACTTGGACACGTAAACTTTAACACAATTAAAAGATTAGTGAATCTAGATTTGATACCAAAAGTTAAAATCGATTCTCATAACAAGTGTGAAACTTGTGTTGAAGCAAAAATGGTAAAAGCACCGTTTAAGCCAGTTGCTAGAAGCACGAATCCACTCGAATTAATTCACACCGATATTTGTGATTTAAAGTTTGTGCAAACTCGAGGTGGAATGAAATATTTTATAACATTTATTGATGATTGCACAAGGTATTGCTATGTCTACCTACTAAAGAGTAAAGACGAAGCTTTAGATGCTTTTAAGAAGTATAAAGCAGAGGTCGGGAATCAACTCACTCGAAAAATTAAGGCGATTAGAAGCGATCGCGGAGGCGAGTATGTGGCTCCGTTTGACGAAATATGCAAAGAGTCTGGTATTATTCATCAAAAAACGGCGCCGTACTCACCTCAATCTAACGGAATAGCTGAAAGAAAGAATCGAACTCTAAAGGAGATGATGAATGCGCTTTTAGTAAGCTCGGGTCTACCCCAAAATTTGTGGGGGGAAGCGATTCTTTCAGCAAATTATATACTTAATAAAATACCCCATAAAAGTCGGGACGAAACCCCATATGAACTATGGAAGGGACACAAGCCTACCTATAAATATTTAAAAGTGTGGGGGTGTTTGGCAAAAGTCGAAATACCAAAGCCGAAACAGGTCAAGATAGGACCTAAAACTATTGATTGCATATTCATCGGTTATGCTAATAATAGCAGTGCTTATCGATTCTGGTGTATAAATCTGAAAATTCAGATTTTCATAATGGAATGACTATTGAGTCTAGAAATGCGGTGTTCTTTGAGAATGTATTTCCTCTTAAAAATAAGGAAGAAAGAATCTCAGGAAAAAGGACAGCTGACGAGACCGAGCTACCTCATAAAGGTGAGGAAGAACCTAGGCGAAGTAAAAGGACTAAGGTGCCCAAATCCTTTGGTCCTGATTTTACAATTTATATGGCAGAGGATGAACCACGAACTATTCGTGAAGCTTTGGCAAGTCCAGAAGCACCTCTTTGGAAAGAAGCTATCAATAGTGAAATAGAATCCATCATGCTTAATAATACATGGGAGTTAGTTGATCTCCCACCGGGTTGCAAACCCTTATGATGCAAGTGGATCCTTAAAAGGAAATATAAGACGGATGGAACTATTGATAAATATAAAGCCCGATTGGTTGTAAAAGGGTTTAAGCAAACAGAAGGATACGATTTCTTTGATACGTATTCTCCGGTGACTAGAATCACGTCTATACGTGTATTAATTGCGATTGCATCCTTGCATGACCTTGAAATTCATCAAATGGACGTGAAAACGGCCTTTCTAAATGGGGACCTCGAGGAAGAAATTTATATGGAACAACTCGAGGGGTTCATTGCACCCGGGAAAGAGGCCAAGGTGTGTCGATTAGTTAAGTCTCTTTATGGACTAAAACAAGCACCTAAACAATGGCATGAGAAGTTTGACAAAACAATGTTATCAAATGGATTAAAATCAATGAATGTGATAAGTGCGTCTACATTAAAGGTACCGCTGATTCATTTATAATCGTGTGTGTACGTAGATGACATGTTGATCCTTGGGAAAAATAATGATTTAATTGCAAATACCAAGAAGATGTTGAAAAAGAATTTCGACATAAAAGATATGGGAAAAGCCGATGTTATCTTAGGAATTAAAATCGCTAGGAACTCGGAAGGAATTGTTTTATCACAATCCCATTACGTTGAAAGTATGTTGAAGAGGTTCAATGCGTTTGACAGACCTCCGGCTAAGACGCCTGTTGATTTAACTCAACACTTGGCTAAGAACAGAGGTGAATCAGTTTCTCAGCTAGAATATTCTCGAATAATTGGGAGCTTGATGTACTTAATGAACTGTACGCGCCCCGATATAGCCTATTCAGTGAGCAAACTAAGTAGGTTCACAAGCAACCCCAGCAACGATCATTGGAGTGCTCTTATTCGTGTACTAGGATACTTAAAGCACACTATGAGCTTGGAAATAACGTATACAAGATATCCCGCAGTGCTTGAGGGGTACTGCGATGCAAATTGGATATCAGATACAAACGACTCAAAGTCGACTAGTGGCTACGTGTTCACTATAGGTGGAGGAGTCGTGTCTTGGAAATCATCTAAGCAAACGTGTATAGCTAGATCCACGATGGAGTCTGAGTTTATAGCTCTAGATAAAGCCGGGGAAGAAGCTGAATGGCTTAGAAATTTCTTAGAAGATATTCCGTGTTGGAATAAACCTGTGCCCGCCTTAATGATACATTGTGACAATCAATCGGCGATCGGAAGGGCACAAAGTAGTTTGTACAACGGTAAGTCTCGACATATACGTCGGAGGCATAATACAATAAGACAATTAATCTCGAATGGGGTTATTTCGGTCGACTATATAAAGTCGAAGGAAAACCTAGCGGATCCGCTTACCAAAAGCATAAATCGAGATCAAATGTACAAACTGGTTAGTGGAATGCGTTTAAAATCCACAATATAAGAATAGTCTTAGCGGAACCCAACCTTGAGAATCGGAGATCCCGAAACCTTGGTTCAATGGGAAAACTAAGCTTTGACAGTTCAGTGAAACACTTGAAAACTACACTCATTCCAAAGAACCATCAAGTGTGAAATCTGCCTAACTGGTGAGGTTAAGTCTAGGACTTTTAATGATTCCTATACCTAAGGGTGAAGTAAGCCAGGATACTTTTTATAGGAGAATCACCTTTGTAAGTGAATAAGTAAAATGGCCGCTTATAAACGAACACTTACTAAACCGAGATATGGTCCAAGGCCGAAATGGACACAACGTGAGAACAAGAAATTGTTAGAACTGTCATTGTGTGAGTATTGTTGTCTTGGTGCACACAAATGGCCGGTAAGTTCAAAGCATCGCGCTACTAACCGTACAGTGTATTCGATAATATTTCACTAGAGAAGATTCAAAGCCACAAGCTATCTTTCTTGATGCAATGATAGTTCATCGGGACTTTCAAAAATTGTAAACATGCATTTATTTCATTCATGTGGGGGATTGTTAGGAAAAGGTATGAATGAAATTAATACTAAGAGGTATAATTGAAAGGGTGTACTAATTAAGCAAAAGGTTCTTTAATATAAAGATGTATTTTTTCATGAATAGACACATGCAAAGGGACACTTCTTGGTATTGAAAACCTAAACCTATAAATACCCCACATGAGTTATCATTGAAGATCATTCAAACGCATTAAAAATTCTCTACATTTCATTCATATCACTTGTGTTCTTGTTAGTCCCAAAGCAAGAGTATTTGTTCGTCGAAGTTTCGCGTATTTGAGATACCGCTATATTCCAAACGTAAGTCATTGTATCTCGGAGGCATTTACCGTAAACCGTGGGTATTAGCGGGGTAATTTCGTCTTCAAGAGAGCGTGTATCACGTGCCTCGACTTGTGATTTGTTCACACCATTACCGCTGAAATTTATATTTGCTGCTTCGCTCGAAGATAAAGGCGCTAACCAACGGAGAACCAACAATAGTAACCTCTGACCAAATGCAAAGGGCGAAAAAGCCCATAACTTCGGCGGACAGCACGCAGTAATAAATAATAGTAAGAAGGAACAATTGAGCAGTGTTTTTTTTTAGTTAATTTCGTTTCAGGCCCCTTAAGCATTTTTCATTTGAATTCAGGCCCTATTACTTTAAATTTCAGTTTAAAAGATCCATTTCGAGTTTGGCTTAGAGTTAAGGACCCATTTGTGCTAAAAAGACCGATTTGCCCTCGACTGCAAAAAATTACATATATATGCTATCATCCCTCACGTTCTAGTTTTTGGTCCATTTTCGATTCGTCCAACACCCAAAACGCTCTGAAATATCTGAAATCTTCGATGTTATTGAGCAAAAAAGGTAAAGTTGAGGTCAATTTCTCATGGGTCCTCGTAACCAACGAAAATTTTCGATGTTATGTTGGAATAATGCTTCAAACTAAATTTGCAAATTTTGCTACAAACACGAGTGGAATCTTGACTTTTGTGCTCGAATAATGTGGATTCACACCAATTGGGATGTGGGTTTGATTAATCGACACGAAATAACAAAGAATTTTGCCGTGACCTAATATCCAAACATTTTCAATTTCAGTAACAAATCACTTTATCTGGGTACCATTTTTTGCTCGTACGAAAACTCTACCATAAGAACATGTACCAGATTCGTAACATTGAGGAATAAATGTTGCGTCAGTAATAACAAATAATTTCAGTAACACGTCACTTTATCTAGGTACCACTTTCTACTATTTTGGAAACTCTACCCTAAAACAATAACAGATTCCTAAGATTGAGGATAAATGTTGCCTCATATATAACAAATAACGAGAAACAATAACGGTTTGTTTCTTATAATAACAACATGCAACTAGTACAAAATAGGGCATCAAGAGGAAGATCAAGAATTCGTACGACACCCAAAACTCTCTGAAATCGCATAAATCTTCAACGTCAATAATCGAAAAAGGTAAAATCGATCTCAATTTCTCATGGGTCATCATAAACAATGACAATTTTCGATGTTAAATTGGAATAATGCTTCAAACACAATTCAAAAATCTTGGTAAAAAACGAGTGAAATCTCGGCTTTTATGCTCGAATAATGAGTATTCACACCAATTCGGAGGTGAGTCTTAGTAATCGACATGAAATAACAACGAAAGTTGCTGCGAGCTAAGATCAATACATTTTCAATTTCTGTAACACATCACATTATCTGGGTACCATTTTCTGCAAGTTCCAAAACTCTACCTTAAAAAATTATAACATATTACTAATAAGTGGTAACAAGTCTTGCCTCATCTATAACAAATAATAAAAAGCAATAACGGTTTGTTTCCTATAATTACTACATGCAACTGGTACGGACTAAGGTGTCAAGAGAAATATCAAAAATTCGTATGCTACCCAAAACTCCCCGAAATTGAAGAAATCTTCTAACGTTAGTAATCGAAAAAGGTAAAACAGATCTCAATTTTTCATGGATCCTCATAAACAAGGAACATTTTCGATGTTATGTTGGAATAGTGCTTCAAATCCAATTCGAAAATTTGGTAAAAGAACTAGTGAAATCTCAAATTTTATGTTCGCATAATGTGGATTCACACCAATTCGGGCGTGAGTCGTAGAATCGACAATAATTATCGATGCTAGTCACGGAATAACGACAAGTTTCGATGCGAAATATTGGAACGTTTGTCAATTCAAAAGTTGGTTGGTAACACTTAATTTATTCTGATTAACAATTCACGCATTCTGGGTAACACATAACTAAGAACTTTCTAGAAGGTTCTAGATTGTCAGAGATTTTAAGTACAATAACTTAATATTACCACATTGCCTGCAAATAATACCACACGTCTAATAAACAATAACAATATAAACAAAGATTATACCAGATTTGTAGCTACGATAACCACAAAATAGCTAATCGATACTACATTACTATTTTCAATTAATTTCGTTCGTAAATTTATTTCGTTGGGATGTATAAGATTGAAATTCATGGAAATAGGTGATATGATGAAGCTAAATCACAAAATTTCATTAAAAGACACGTTTTGCGAATGTTGATATCAATGTGAAAGTTGAGATCAAAAGTCATGTAAACATATAGCTCTTCTTTCACGAAATATACTAGTATCTCTTGTGATGAGACACACCGTTACGAATTCCATCGCAAACGTATTCAAAGTTCAACATTAATGCACGAACATTTGTGAGCGTAACTAATGAAATGTTTTAGAATATTACCACAATACCTGCAAATAATACCAGATGTCTGATATAAAGAAACAATACCAACCGAATTTATGACACATTGTTTGGTACAGATACCGCATAATACGCTTTTCAGTATAACATCATTAATTAGACTTATTTTGTTCATAAATTCACTTCTTCCCGAATGTATAAGATTTATGTTCATGTAAGTATGTGATTTACTAAGTTGACAAACTAAATTCCCTTAAAGACATATTATGTGAATGTTGATATCAATAGGTGAAAGTTGAGATCAAAAGTCATGTAAACACATAGATAGCTCTTCTTTCACAAATATACCAGTATCTCTTTTGATGAGATATAACGTTATGTAATCCATCATAACGTATTCAAAGTTCAACATTGAAGCACGAACAACATTTAATAGACCATAAATTCAAAATTCGAGACCTCAAACCCAAATTTGTGAGCGAAATTAATTATATTAGTAATGTGGTATGAAAAACCTATTATATAGTATCAATATCTACAATAGTGTTAAAATTGGATTTGTATTGTCTTTTATATCGAAGATTCGGTATTGTTGGCGAATAATGTGGTAATATCCCTTGACAATATAGAACATTCCGGATAATGCAATTCCCGCCTAAATTATTGAGCCGCCTAAATTATTGCAATCCCGCCTAAAATGGACAACACAAGTTACACAGAGAATAACAATTAATAACTTACTGGTACCACTTTCTTATTTCGGAAAATTAGGCAAATCCAGCGATTGTGTTTAGATTCCGGCAACCATGAGTGACGAACAATAGAGCCAGTATTGTGCTTCAACGACTTGTCAGAATATGGGTCTCTCGAATTTGTATGAAATATCTTCAATTTCGATCGAATTGGGATTCGATTTTCACTGTGTTTTAATTATTTGCGTCAAAAGAATTCGAGAAATTTACCCGTAAAATCGAACATTCGAGACCTAAATAACATGATAAACAGTCTAGGACACACCCAACTTGGTTTGAAGCACGTCGTGCAGACGGAAATAATATATACGATCGATTGTTTTGATAGAGTTTCCACTGTTACGGTGATACCTGATATTTGGCAAAGGGTACCAAATCCAGCTTACTCGAACCTTTTAATCAGTATATACACCATATGCCAGCTTACCAATACCAGTTAACTGTATTACGGTGACGGATGCCTAACAATCCATACCACGTTTCGGGAACAGTTGTTTAGGCAACAATCCGACAATTTTAAATTTTGGCAGATCATGAGCGACGAATGATAAAGCCAGTACTGTACTTCACTGATTTGTTCAGGATATGGGTCTATCAAATTTGTACAAAATATCTTCAATTTTGACTGAATCGTGATTTGATTTTCACGTGTTTTAATTATTTGCGTCAAAAGAATTCAAAAATTTACCCGTAAAAATCGAACATTCGAGACCTGAATAATATGATAAATTGTCTAGGACACACCCAACTTGGTTTGGTGCAAGACGTGTGTTCGTGCAGATGGAAATAATATATACGATCGATTGTTTCAATCGAATTTTCACTGTTGTAATGATATCAGATAATTGGCATTGGTACCAAATCCAGCTTAAAAGATACCTTTAAATCAATATATATACCATATGTCAGCTCACAAATACCAGTTAACTGTTTCAGGGTGACAGATGCATGACGATCCATACCACGTTTCGGGAACACATGTTTAGCCAACAATACGAGGATTTTAAATTTAGGAAACCATGAGCGACTAGCAATACAGCCAATACCGTGTTTCAAGGATTTGTTCAGGTTATGGGTCTCTCGAATTTGTACAAAATATCTTCAATTTCGACCGAATCGAGATTCGATTTCATCGTGTTTTTATTATTTGCGTCAAAAGAGTTCGAACAATATACCCGTAAAATCGAACATTTTGAGACCTGAAAATCGAAATAAACCCTCTGGGATAGATCGCGTTTCCGATGATCGTTTGAAAGATCTGCGAGTTTTTTTTATCGTCAAAATAATTTTTTATTTACTTATTAATATGGTAACGATGGTAACAGAAAACTAGTTCTGGATACCACTTACTATACAACTTTGTAGGGGTATTTTGGTAAGATCATGTATTTGGTCCTTTTTCTCTAAAACTGAAAAATATTGGGTCCTTAATAACGAAATTCCAACTGACAGGGCCTGAACTATATTTCAAAACTTAAAGAGGGCTTGAATTGTAAAAGCCCCTTTTTTTTCCATTTAGAGACAGCGAAGTTGATGATGAAGATTGGTGGGAGGGGATTTCTTTAATTTTCCTCGTCTTCCTTTTGGGCTGTTGCAGAAGGGCATTTATGGGATAAAAATCTCCCCTTTTTCTAGACTCTTCTTTCGATTTCTTGGTTTGTGTAAGAAAAGAAAGAGATGCGTGGAAATCTAGGCAAAGTATGTGCGAGTCTTTTCTTTCTTTGTTGTTCTCCTCCTCTTCTTGCGAGACACACTAATTAACGATGTGGTGTACATACTGTAAACACTTGGTAGGTGAGTTTGAATATGAGCTGTAAAATATTATATTTGAAATCTATCTTATCTTTTAGGGAGAGAAAGATGATGATTGTGTAGTTGTCTGTTTCTTTTTCTGCTTGAGTAGGTCAACGAGAGAGAGAATCTGCTATGTGGTTGTGGTTTTCAGTAGTTGGAAGAGAAAACATCAATTTCTTTTTTTCCTTTTTCTTTTTGGTTTTTGGTCCCTATCTTTGATAGATTGTGAAAGGGGGAGGTGATAACTGATTAGTGATTATTGATCTTTCTCAATTCAATTTTTTATTTATATTTAATTCGGATGGTGATGCATATCTTTCATTTTCGGGTATCTGTAGTTAAATACCTAATAGAAAATTAAAAAGACTATTCAGTCCCTTGTTAGATTACTTTTTAGCTAGTTACTCATTTGAATAAAAATTTTACAGATAGGTACCTAATCACCTAAGATTACCAAAATACCCTTATTAAATGATTTACAATTTCATTTCAGCTTTTTTCTCTGCAATTTTCGAGCTCCATCCCTTCTTGCCGACCACCTCCTTCCGCTGGTGCCGGCACGGAACGACGAGCGAGGAGCCTCTTAAACGTTGGATTCTCGATTTTGGACCTCGACTTTGTCAAGTAAGCTTTTATTTTGCTTTGGGTTTAATTAATCGATTGCACTCGTATGGTCAAGCTTCAAGCCGAAATCCGTGAGCTAACTGTGACCTAAGAGCTCGATGTAAGGGTGAGTGTCGGTATTTGATAGTTATTGAGGCTAATCCATCGGGATTTCGGATTTTTTAATAACTTTTATCACGTACCATGTGTTATGCTTATTACATACCATTTGTTATGTTTATTATGTAACATTGTACGTGTCTATACGGTACCAAGATGTATGCGTACGCAATACCATTGCAAACTATACCGCCGTACCATTTATACAGGTTATTATATTATCTGAAAATATGCTGTCTACAAGTTCGGTTGGTGGCGGGACATTATTTTCATTGTGTGATTATAAAAGGGAGTCATTCTTACTATTGATCAATGAAGCGACGACGCACGAGATGAATGCTCAAACCGATGACGGGAATTTTATTCGTGACCCGGACATTCGTGTTCTTCATGGTCGCCTAAAGACACGGAGGATTCCTTCTCATGTAGATAGAAAATCCAAAAAGTGCAAAATATGTGGGAAATACGGAAATATATGCCAACAAGGTCCGTATTTGCCATGTATTTTGTGACTGCTTTTGTCCCAAAAACCTTTTTTGTTAGTAGGTTTTTGGGACATTCTTTTATCCAAATGATGTTAGTAGGTTATTCTTTTGTCCAAATGTGTCAATAGGAAGCTCATGCTTTTTGTCTAAATGTTGCCAACAATGTCCTGTAATATGACAACAAGGTACTATAACATATGCCAATTTACTGTAATATATAACAACAAGGTGCTGTAATAAACGCCAACTTGGTACCGTAATATATGCCAACAAGGTACCATAATATATGCCAACAAGGTCCTGTAATATAAGCCAATTTGGTACTGTAATATAGGACAACAAGGTAGTGTAGCATATGCCAACAAGGTCTCGTACTATATGCCAACAAGGCACCGTAATATAAGACAACAAGGTACTGTTATATATCTCAACAAGGTACAGTAACATATGCCAATTTGGTACTGTAATATATGCTAACAAGGTACCGTAATATATGCCAACAAGGTAGTGTAATATATATCAACAAGGTATTGGGGCATATATGCCAACAAATTATATATGCCAACAAGGTATTGCAATATAACTGTAATATACGCAATAGGGTTATAAAAAGGGTACTGTAATATATGCCAATAAAGTACTGTAATATATGAAAATAAGGTACTATAAACATACCATAGAGGGTACCGTATCATTTCATAAATAGGTACCGTATAAATAAAGTAAGAGTTCGAATTTAATACGGGGATATTTCGTCACAAACAAAGCCTTTCAGAAGATGTTCGATATGAATGAAGAAATAGACAATTTCTGACGTTTTGTGTCATGACTAAACATATTTATGACGTTTTCTGTCATGAGTGGACATATTTCTGACATACGAGGTATTAAATAAAAAAGACAGCTCATCTGGCATGTCGTTGGCTTTGATAAAATGTTTGATGTCATATGTAATTTTGGGTACTACAACCGTGTCTGAGAATGTACGCTTAAACAAACAAAGAAATACCCCTACAAAGATAAGAAAGATACGACGTCCCTTAAATATGTGATACGTCATATTAGGGTTAGTATTTTTCGAGGTCGTACGAATTAGTTTTTCCCCTAAAACACTAATATAGATTATTAGTTACCTTTTATATCAAACTAGGCGCATTAGGCCTTACACGCATGAATTAAACCTTCGAACTCCAAGATTCATTAGAATATAAGGATAAAGCAAGAACATCTTACAACATATTTTGACAAATCTGGTGACTCCTAAATGTGCGAAGTTTTTCTTTTTAGTCATTTTATTATTGTTAGGTCTGGTCAAAATCATGCAGAACAACGCGATTTGCTTAGGAATCTATTTATTTTCGATTGTATTTTTGATGGTATAACAAATGGTATGGTATACTTGCAGATTAGGGTATTGTATATGTATACAGAACGGTAAACCTGCAAATTATGGTACTATATATGTAAAAGATAAGGTACATTACTATACAAAATATATGTAAAAGATAAGGTACTTCATATATGATGGTTATGGTACGCTATACTTATACATAACGGTGCGGTAAGCTTCCAGGTTATGGTACTATGTATGTAAAAGATAAGGTACGTTAATGTTAAAAGATTAGGTACTTCATATATTCTGGTTATGGTACGCTATATCTACATAATGGTACGGTTAACCTGCATATTATTTTACTCTTTATGTAAAAGATAAGGTACGCTAATGAAGGCAAGGTACTTCATATCTTTTGTTTATGGTACGCTGTGTATTTAAATAATGGTACGGTAAACATGCATATTAGGGTACTCTGTATGTAAAAGATAAGGTACCTTAATACAGAAACATATGGTATTGCATAAGATACGGACAGTCTCATAGAACTACACAACAAACGACTCACTGAGTCTCCAAACAGTCGCATCCCCAAGTCAAAGAACAACTTAGAACATAAACAACAAAGTTTCCAAACAGTCTCATCCCCAAGTAAAATAACTTAACGAAACAGATCTAGCATACTGTTAGAGATATGCCGTCGAATGCTATACGAGGATTAGATTGTATAGGGCATTAGATTATTCATCATTCGACCTTTTGTGTAATAAGATATTTTCGTGTGTTTAATGAAAGGCATTGTTCGTTTATTGGATATAAGAGTTTTTTACTTAGCATTCGGTAAAGCAATAAATGAACAAATCCAAATGTGTCGAGTTGAGTCAGTGTTCTCGATGGGTACGAGAGAGGAAGGCACCAGTGGACTCTTGACCTCGAACATTAAAAGTTAGTAAGCCTGAGGCTCCAGTTGGATGCTAGATAACCGATCACGGCTTATTTGTCGATGACCTATCGTATGCTGATATCCTGCTTGGAAGCGGAGGTCATGACTTGTGATACGAATCGAATCAAGGGATTGACTCGTTTCATGGACACTGACTCACGGGTCGTACGATCGAACATGGCTTATTACTCAAGGAGTGTCAATGACCGACGACAACACTATAGTAGTCTACGTGAACCTGAGACCGAAATGGGCTTTGACGGAGTTGACTTCGAAGTCTTGACTGTCACTGGTTTCCCTCGACCCGATTTGTTGTTTCATGGGTCAGCGGGCCAGATGCTGTCTTAATGACGATTTGTGATTGCCGGGCTTAGACCGCCGAATACGGATTCACAGTCTCACAAGTAATCGAGATGAGTGTCCTATGAGGACGCCGACGGGAAATTACGAAATCCTTGGCCAAGGTTTTGAAGTAACTCATGTGAGACATGGAGGGTAATTTGGTAATTTGCCTCGTCTCTGTTTCATAGAATCGAGTTTAGTGAGTTTGACATAGACCATGGCTCTCACTTGATTGGGACACAGCTGAAGGGTTTATACGCAGTACTGTTATTTATAGTGAGGTTCTGGGATAAAGACTGGGTCAAAATTCGCACTCGAATCGGGTTACGGTCCGGTACTGCGGGATTGACTAGGTAACTACCGGACTCTTGGATTCCTCCCTTGCCGATTGAGTTGAAACTAGAGAGTCGGGCTTAAAAAGGATCATCAACGTGTCTGATAAGGAAAGAAATTGTTTTGGGCCTTAACGGGCCTTGGGCCGTTGGGCCACGCCTTAATGGGCCTCGGGCCATTTATGGATCGAAGTTGGACTTATGAAACTAACTTTAAGACTTGGTCTTGGCCAAGTGCTTAATGGGCTTGAGGATAAAATTGGATTTCACCTTAATCTAATTTCGAAATATGCCTTTGAGGGTATTTTCGAAATTTGCATATTTGATATACATAAATATGGAATAAAATATTTTGAATATTATTTATTTAAATTTCGAAATTAATCTAGGATTAAGTTTCGAATTTCATACCATATTTAAATATACTTAGTTTGACTTGGTATTTAAGTTAGTTTTCTAATAATAGCAAGTTTCCTTAAGTTTGGATTTGGAATTCAAAAGAGAGTAAGATTTGGCAAAATCTCTCACACTTTAAGGACTAAGATGTCGAAATCCAAACCTTTAAATAGGCTAAGAATTTCGTGCTCCAAAAGAGAGAGAAAGAAGTGATTTTCGAAATCAACCAAAGGCACAAAACACACACCGAACACACACGTGTTTCTCCCACGCGACGGCTCAGTTTTCTCTAGCCATCTTCAGAGAACTGATTCCGTGGTACACTGCGAGGTCGGCGTGACGATCTAGTGCATCCACCGCCATCGGCGAAGTCTTGAAGAAAAGGACGAGGAGCTGCCACTCGCGTCAACTGGTACTTCTCTACGGGTTTGACCCGTCCTATTGCATGTCTATGTGTTACTGTTCGGATTCGAGCTACGTGGGCAATGGAGGAACCCGGAAAATATTTGTTCCGCACCGTTCTCGGGGACGTGGCGTCTCCGGGAGACACCAGGTAACCCAACACATACAACTGTGCTCGTCACATATAATGCGAGCAGCCATAGAAGCACGATACACATCCATGTTGACTTCATTAGCCTCAGCCTTTTCCTCTTCCATCGCATCCTCCTGGACACATCATCCTTCCAGGCTTCCACGCCCGAACATCTGACCTTATATCTCTTATAACCTCGTCCTTCAATCTCCACTCGGCTTCCAACCTCTCCACACGAGCACTCCACTCTAAATGAGATCCGCTAACTCCTCCATCAACCTTAACTACACATAATTCATGCAACAGTTAGAAACAAAGCCAATTCTACCAATGAAACGAGGACCTTCTTATAGCTTTTTTATTATCAGGGGTCATACTACCCTGCAAATTGCTTATGGTAGATCGAAAGAGTGCAGGATGGCACCTGGAAGACAGCTCAGATCTGTTCCACGGAGGCATTTCTGCAAAAAAAACCACTGCTAACAAGCAGTACCATTTTTATCACACACGGGGTACTAATTTGTCCAAACAGATAGTACCAAATACAGTGATAATGTAGTACCAAATGAATTGACCCCATTCGAAAAACCCAAATCGACCCATTTCAAAACGCCAAATCGACAACAATCAACCCACCCATTCGAAAATACAAGCACAAAGCTATCGCAGTAAATTGAACATTCCAAAACAACCTTAATCGAACAACAAATCGATGTCATTCGAAAAACACACAGCTATGTTGCGAACATTAACCGAAAATGCTTAAACCTAATGACGGCAAAACCAAACTAGATACAAGCCTTGATAATGGTAATACCGCGACGAAATGCAATGACGTACTGTAATGATGCGAAGGACTTACCTATCGATTTCAGAAGGGGAATACCACGAGGAAGCGAGAACCCACGACGATGAATCTAAAACAAAACAACCACGGGTCGATTTCGGGAAGAAGGTCGCGCGATTTAGGTTTGGGATGGTGTGATTTTTTTTATGAACGAACCTACGCTGAAATGAAACCCCATGTAAGGTTGTAAAAAACCAGTTTTAGCAGGGGTAAATCCGTCAGTTACGTACCTATCAGTAAAATAAAATTCAAGTGGGTACCTAGGTTATAAAAATGTCTTGACATGTGACTGATTCGTTTTTTCTTTTTTAATTCATCTAGGTATATAAGTGTTGAACTTCATTTTTTGTAAAAAACAATATATAACTTTAATTGCGATAAACTATAAAATGAGTTACCCAATAAACTTTTATAGTTTCCTGTTTCAATATTTTTACCGTGAACTTCATCTTTTACTAGAATTTTCTTCTCCCCTTATGAGTTTTCTGCTCTAAGTTGTGGAGTTTCAATCTCGAAGAAGACAAGCTTTATTTAAAGATGAAAGAAAGTGGAACGCGATGTAGGTATGATCTTAATAGTCATTCCTACGGAGAATTAGATTGATTCGTAGCAGGGTATTTAGTTCTTCGGACCAATTTTTAATTCATATATTCTTTCTGAAATTTTTTATTTGGATTGTTGGTTGATAATTTCTCAACAGGAATTTCTTCCCTACTTGATTTGTTAGACTGCACGGAGAGAAATTTGATAGGCGATTTAGTTCGTGTATCTTTGTGTTTGTCTACTGAGTTATCGTTTCGAAAAAACGACTATTCCAAACATTATTTAATTTATTTGATATTGGAGTATATCTTATAACCCAATCTCTTGAGTACACATAACTAGACCTGTCAAAACGGGCTTGTGGGGTGGCCGACCCGTAGCCTGTCAAAGTCTACCATCTGGCAGGCCTATGAAAATTGAAAAGGTGGTCCTGGTCCTATTGGCGGGCGGGCCTGATGGGCTTAGATATCTTTAAATTAAAAAATAAAACTTAGAATTTAAAATTTTTAATATGAAAACTATAAATAGTCTAATTAATTTTTTAATAATGACTTATTTATTTTTTAAATTAAACTATAAATCTTACATCGAAAATATAAAAACCTATATATCTTATATATATTTCAAAATTTGGCGGGCCTACCCACGGGCTGGCCCCCCACCAAAGCCCACGATCCGGGCGGCCTATGGCAGGCCTGAAAAATCACAGCCTTACACACAAATAAAATGGAGTTTCACTCGATAATTAATTGGCAATATATTTCATGCTTATATCGATTTCACTATTCTTTTATCTATTCAACATGGAATTTGGTTTGATACCTTCGAGATATTCTTCATTAACATGCGTTCGTGTCATCACGGAAGCTCTTTTTCGTTAATATTTTATCTAATTCCTTTGACTATCAATAGTTTCATAGTTATAATCAAATTAAATACAGATTTAGACCAAAACCCACGTAAACAAACGAGACAAGAATCTCGTACATGTCCCAATTGACATTAAAATAACGGATTGCTTCTACTCGTGGCCATCGCAAAATTAGACTGGTACATACCATACCATACCATACCCACGTGACGCAATAAATCCAATACAATCTCCTTATTTATTATCATCATTCGATAAAAATTAAATAAAATGAAAAATTTGGTGGGGGAAAAGAAATATGTGAATGAAGATGATCCGAGAACAAAACGTGGTTCACCTTCTTCCAAGTAGTCGAAGAAGAGAAGAGAAGTGATGTGATACTATTAATTGCCACACACACTACACTAGTCTGTAACTCAAGCGTAGTACTATTGCCGACCAACAACACTTCACTTAATTTTCACTCCAGCTTCGTTGTCGAGCTTCACGGCTATGGCGGGCACCGGCGTTTTCGCTGAGATAATCGACGGCGACGTTTTCAAGTACTACGCCGACAGTGAATGGAAGGTTTCTTCTTCGGGAAAATCCGTGGCGATCGTCAATCCCACGACGAGGAAAACCCAGTACAAAGTCCAAGGTATACCTTCCTTTGTCTGTATAACTTGCGATGATGATGATGATATTTTTCGAATTTGAGGTCCCTTTTAGCGATGATCCATATGGGAACTAAGTGTAGCTGCGTTTAATGCTTAGTTGCTGTTGTTTTTTGGGGAAAATGTTGCAACAATTCCTACATAGTTACCTTATTTCAGAACCGTCTGTCCCAGCCCACAATTTTAGGCCTTTGTTCTTTAACGCATCCTTTTTGTTCTTACATACATAATTCTTACTGCACAAAATTTGATCATCAGCTTGTACGCAAGAAGGGGTCAACAGTGGAACTAAGTTTAGCTGTGTTAAATGCTTAGTTGCTGTTGTCTTTTAGGGTAAAATGTTGGAAGGATTCTGACATAGTTACCTTACTTCGGAACCATCTGTCCCAGCCCACAATTTTATACTTGAATTCATGTTCTTTAATCATGATCCATGGGGGAACTAAGTTTAGCTGCGTTTAATGCGTAATTTCTGTTGTTTTTTGGGTAAAATGTTGTAAGAATTCTGACATATTAACCTTATTTCAGAACCATCTGTCCCAGCCCACAATTTTAGGTTTGATTTCTTGTTCTCATATGCATCTTTTCTTGTTCTTACATACATAACTTCCTATTGGAACAAACGATCGAACAGCTTGTACGCAAGAAGAGGTCAACAAAGTGATGGGAGCTGCGAAATCAGCTCAGAAATCGTGGGCCAAAACCCCTCTTTGGAAACGAGCCGAGCTCCTTCACAAGGCGGCAGCCATTCTCAAAGAGCACAAAGCACCCATTGCAGAAGCTTTGGTTAAGGAAATTGCAAAGCCAGCCAAAGATTCTGTCACCGAGGTTTCTATACTTTACTTCGTTGTAACAATCAAATTCCGATATAAATTTGTTGGGTTCTATTCTAACTTTCAATACTAGGTTGTGAGGTCGGGCGATCTTATTTCCTACTGCGCCGAAGAAGGCGTTAGAATTCTCGGCCAGGGAACTTTCTTGGTCGCCGATAGCTTTCCTGGAAATGAGAGAACTAAGTACTGCCTCACCTCTAAGGTGTAGTAATGTTTCGGAGATTCATTACACAAACCTGCAAATAATCCTTTTTACTTTGTGTTCATACAAGTCTTATGCTGTTTAAACAGATTCCCCTCGGCGTTGTCTTAGCTATCCCTCCTTTCAACTACCCCGTAAACCTAGCAGTTTCAAAATTGGGCCCGCGCTTATCGCCGGGAATTCCCTCGTTTTGAAGCCGCCAACTCAGGCAATCGAACATTTCTCGCACAACCCATTTTTTACGGGCATTATGGGTCTGAGTTTTTTTTTTTATTATTTTTATTTTTTGCGTATGAATATATGTAGGGAGCTGTGGCTTGTCTTCATATGGTTCACTGCTTTCACTTGGCTGGTTTTCCGAAGGGACTCATCAGCTGCATCACTGGGAAAGGCTCGGAGATCGGCGATTTCCTCACTATGCATCCTGGAGTCAATTGCATCAGGTAATAAAATCTCGGGTTGGATATTATAGTGTCGAAACCTAGGGTGTGTTTCGAATGTGGAATTCGATGCGGAAAGAGAAGGGAAAATATAATGGAATGCATCGCACTATTGTACGCGTGGTGTGTCGTACCATTACACTTTTCCTTTTTTTTTTTTTTCGCATCGAATTCTGCGTAGTAAATGCAACTTAAGGGTGTGGTTTGTGGGAATTCGTGGGTTACTTACGCTTCGAGCGTCGTACCATTGCAGTTGCCCCTTTCTTTTCTGCATCAGAATTATTATACCAAATGCATATGATTTGACGAAGTCGTTCGTAACGATATGCATTGCCTTTTTTTTTGGCAAAAAAAAAAAATAGTTTCACTGGCGGTGACACGGGAATTGCTATATCGAGGAAAGCCGGGATGGTTCCATTGCAGATGGAGCTCGGAGGAAAAGACGCTTGCATTGTGCTCGAGGACGCCGATCTAGATTTGGCCGCTGCTAGCATCGTCAAAGGTGGATTTTCTTACAGGTAATCTAATTACGTAAAACAAAATGTTTAAATGGTTCTAGTCTCCTAAGTTGGTAGTATTATAGGAACATCCAATTTAAGGGTTGAGATTATAAGGACAATAACTTTTGAAATTAAGCAATTTAGAAATATTATACACCGAAACCCTTGATTTGTCTCAAATTCCATATACTTTTAGGGTTCCATCAAATTTAGAGGGTACACTATAGTTTATACGGACAAGAACTATCAAAATAAAAAATATTAGGACAAAATATATAGTTATGCATATAGTGTCCTGTAGGGGTGGGCATTCGGGGTCGGGTTTCGGGTACCCGACCCGACCCGATCGGGTTTTCCCCGATCGGGTTGAAAAATTCGGGTTCAAATCGGGTATCGGGTTTAAACCCGATACCCGACTGTCTAGATCGGGTCGGGTTTCGGGTAGCATATTGCTACCCGAAAAACCCGATCGGGTACCCGACATAAAAAATGTAATTAATTCGCCTAAATAATATTTAATTGGCCAATTAGTTAATAACTTATATATAAAATCTTTAACTAAAAAAATCCAACTCTCACCGAAAAGTGCGGCTGAAATTAAATGGCACCAAATATGGGAATTCTATACGTAGTGAGGTGTGGTATATATTAGAATTACTTCACCCAAAATTGAAGTGAGCATCCGATGTGGGACTGAATTTTCCATAAGAATATGAGCCACAAATAATACTAGTAAATACTATGTAACAATATAATCAAAAATACGCTTGGCCCAATGGTTGAAGCGAAACTTGTAAGTTGCTGCCCCTTTCAGGTTGTGGGTTCGATCCCCACATTAATACAATTTTTAACTAATAAAAAATAAAAAAACCCGAACCCGACCCGCAGGTACCCGATGGGTTACGGGTACCCGAAAATCGGGTACCCGCATTTGATCGGGTCGGGATCGGGTATCAAATTTACTACCCGAAAAAAGGGTACCCGACCCGATAAACCCGAAACCCGAAAAACCCGACCCGATCCCACCCCTAGTGTCCTGAATTGCTTAATTTTGAATGTTACTGTCCATATAATGCCACCTCCTAAGATCTTTGTCCCTATTATGTTACCCCTACGTGACTGAAATAATAATTAACAAAAGATAACATTATATTCTTTCGGTTCCCAAAGATAGATTATTTAAATTTTTTCGTTATAATGCTACCCCCTAAGTTACATGATTGAAATAATTAACAAAAGAAAAACATTATATTCTTTCGGCTCCCAAAGATAGATTCTTTAAATTTTTTCGTTATAATGTTACCCCCCCCCCCCCCCCCATAAGTTACATGACTGAAATAATAATTAGCAAAAGAAAACTTTATATTCTTTCTGTGATTCTTTAACTTTTTTCCGTTTTCCAACGAATGACAGTGGTCAGAGGTGCACGGCGGTTAAGGTAGTCCTGGTCATGGAATCCGTGGCGGACGCAGTAGTCGAGAAGGTGATGGCAAAGGTGGCGAAGCTAATGGTGGGCCCGCCCGAGGAGGACTGCGACATCACGCCCGTCGTGTCCGAATCTTCGGCCAACTTCATCGAAGGGCTCGTTTTGGACGCGAAGGAGAAGGGGGCGACTTTTTGTCAGGAGTATAAGAGGGAGGGGAACCTCATTTGGCCCCTTTTGCTTGACAATGTTAGGCCTGACATGAGGATCGCCTGGGAAGAACCGTTCGGGCCCGTCATACCCGTTATCAGGATTAGCTCCGTTGACGAGGGGATCCATCACTGCAACGCTAGCAATTTTGGGCTGCAGGTTTCTCTCTCTCTCTCTCTCTCTCTCTCTCTCTCTCTATATATATATATATATATATATGAAAATATACATCTAAAGCTATATAAAAAAGAAATCAGTTTAAACATGAGGGGTGGGTGGAAATAAGTCTATATTAAAACATGATATACACCCTTCACGATTAAGTTGTTATATGAAGTTGTATATCAAAGCTCATGCCAAGAGAATTAATTAGTTTAAATCATCACCACCTATTTATGAAAATACATGTCTAAGACTAGATAAAGAAAGAAATCAGCCTTGACGTGAGGGGGCAAGTTGGAAATAAAATATATGAAATTAAAATATGACACTCTCAACAAGATTAAGCTTTTAGGTGAAGTGTCATTCAGTATGGTATCAGAGCTCCGAGACCAAGGAGATTTTGACATGCATAATAATGAAGAGCCATAAGAAAATTACACGTCTAAGTCTAAATAATAGAGAAATCAATCTAAATACGAGGGGCGTGTTAGGAATATAAAAGCTCCCTGCAAGTGTATGCTTTTAGGTGAAATAGTCATTCAACAGATCTTTCTCTCAAATATTCGAATAATAGCGCACATTAATGCGTCTCTTTTCTTGAATAAAATGTTCAGGGATGCGTCTTTACGAAAGATATTAACAAGGCAATAATGATAAGCGATGCAATGGAGACGGGAACCGTGCAGATCAACTCGGCTCCCGCTCGTGGTCCCGATCATTTCCCATTTCAGGCGAGTCGTTTTTACGAAAATAAATAAATATCGGTGGATTGCTTTTTTTTTTTTAGTTACGTAGGGTTTTTTTTTTTAATCGAAATGGTAATAAAGTATCGGTTAACGACAGGGTATTAAGGACAGTGGCATTGGATCTCAGGGAATTACAAATAGCATCAACATGATGGTTAAGGTTAAGAGCACTGTGATTAACTTGCCAACTCCTACGTATACCATGGGTTAATTTTTCAATTATGAATTATAATGACTTCGAAATTATTGAGTATTTCTCTATTGAGGTGTTAAGTGTTGTTTGTCGTAAAATAAAGTGTTGTTGTTTTAAGGATTCATTGTTGATCTTTCGTGTTCGGGTTTATGCAAGAGATGTAATGTGTTGTGATTGCTCTCCTCCGACTAGGGCTGTTCATTCGGTAAAAACCGAACCGACCCGTTTCTGTTCAACAAATTTGTAACCGAATACCGAACCGAACTTAATCGGTTCGGTTCGGTAAAAACCGATTTTTTTTTGGTTTTCTCGGTTACCGACCGAAAAACTGAAATTTTAAAAATAAATTAGTTTTGGAGAAAAAATAATATTTTAATACCAAAATCGAATTAATTTATATATATTAATTAATGTATTAAATTTTGTTTTTTTCCGGTTTTTATTTGGTTAACCGAATTAATGAACTGAAAAAACCGAAATTTTCGCTTTTCTATTTTAAGAATCGAAAACTGAACAGAATATTTTTGGTTTTCGGTTCGGTAATTCGGTTATCCCGACCTTTGGATACCCTACCTCTGACGTTTTTATTTGACATTCTAACTTGATTGCGATCGTTGGAATTTGCAATCTTTCTTTTTTCATTTTTTATAGTAACTCGTGTCTGACAATTTGCTGATGTTATTCATTCCAAACATTCACCTTTAGATTTTTTCTCGCAAATATGATCTAAATATAATATATTACACTATTGTAGGACATGCTGATAAATAATATCAAAAAATTACAAGTAATAAGCAACTACGGTAAAATCTCTCTCTATAAATTAATACTAAACTATGTAAAATAATAAAATTGTTTGGTCCTCAATTGGGCTTTGCTAAAAAACCATCAAATTGGATAAGATAATAATATAATAATTTTTCGAAAAATTCCTTCAGGTTTAATAATTCATATATATTTATGATAATTTGCTAAAATATAACAATTATAAAATATTCCCGAGCTTTGGTATTGTCACCATGTTACAACTAAAAGATCATTAAAACAAATAAAGTGATCAATTTGATAAATTATTATATGTGATATAATTGTATGTAATATGAATATATATATATATATATATATATATATATATATATATAGATATGTATATATTCACTTCTGCTCTAATTTGATTCAGTCCGCCAATTGGCATGGAGTAAGAGATAGCTGAATTTAAAAAGTTTCTCTTTGAATTAAGTTTATCGATATATTAATATTTCTCTAAAGTGATAAAATTTAACGGTCCCGATGTTATTAATTTAACGAGGTTTTACTGTGCTTTTCAAGAAAATTATATTCATTTATATCTAAAACCTTAATCAACTAGTCTTAATCAACCATATTAGATTTAATTTTGATATTTCTTCCAACAATATAGAATACAATATCCAAAATAAATATTAAGTACTCGCGAAGAAAATAGAAATTAAAGTTTAGATCATAATACCAGGGTTAGAGGTCGTTTTACATCTATAATTTTGTTTCTAATTAGATGTCGTTTTTCAGATTCAATACAAATATTTACTATATTTCTAATTTTATCATTTTTATGTGATTTTCAAAATTCATAGATGGTGAGAATTTGATTAATTTAAGAGCAGGATGTCGGCGTGGCAGCGGACCCGGTCGAATAATGTAGCGGCTAATATTGGAGCAATTAAAGATAAAATGTGGACACCGAGATTTAACGTGGAAAACCCCCCAAACAAATCGGGTAAAAAACCACGGGTAAGGAAGAAGAATTCACTATAGAGGAAAAATATAGGAGTTACAACCTCATAAAGGAGAAAACCCTCAATATCTCTCTTTATAGTCGGAGAAAATACCGACAAACTCTCTATTATTTTCTCTATCTCTCAATCCTTTTTCTCTCTGAGGTTCCTCCAATATATCGTAGGATCCTCTTCACCGCGCTCCAATGCTCTTTGCCCGGATTCGCCATGTACCGACTCACTACTCCCACTGCATGTGCAATGTCTGATCGTGTACAAATCATTGCGAACATAAGACTTTCCACCGCTAATGCATACGGTACTCAAGACATCTCCATCCTCCCTTCTTCACTGCTAGGACTCATACTTGAGGATAATTTGAAATTAACAAGAAGTGGGGTAGAAATTTGCTTACAAGCTTGCATATTGAAGCGTCGCAAGACCTTCCTCAGATAATTCTTCTGCAAAAGCCAAATCTTCTTGTTATTTCGGTCTCGGTAAATTTGCATTCATAGAATCCTGTTTGCTGGTCCCAAGTCATTCATTTCAAATTCCCTACCCAACTGTACCTTGAGTTCTTCAATACGATCTTTGTTGGGCCTGCTACCAACATGTCATCAACATACAACAGTAATATGATAAAATCACGTTCACCAAACCTCTTGAAATATGCATGTAATACCCAAAAATTTATACGGGATTATTTCAATAATATTCGGAATGTGTGGAGTCGATTTTCGAACATACACCGATTTCTTTCCGAGCCGAGCCAAAAATTTATAATTGGACTCGAAAAATTTTAAATGGACTGAAAATAATTAGGAGCCAAATAAAGGAAATAATGGCCCAAGTTATTAGGAGTTTGGTCCAATAACAATAATAAAATAATAATAATGATAATAATAATAATAATTTTTTAAAAAATAAAATAAAATAAAATGGCCGAAAATAATTGGAGGGCAAGGTAAGACCAAGCCAAATCCATGTGAGCTTGAGCACAAAGGTAACCACTATTATTCCACCTCCTTGAGCATACAGACAAGATCTAACCACAATGCCACCCCTTTGATTTGCATAAGGACACTAAGGCATCCCCATGATTCCATCTCCATACAAAGGAGGACAAATTAATAAAATTAAGGAAAAAGAGAGAAAGAAGAAGAAGATCACGTTGCGGAGGGGGAGAGTAATCACCTAATACACCCAAAAGCCTAATGTGCATGACGGAATAAAACAAACCTCAACACCTAATACACCTCTCTACATACATGAAGACAAGAATAATAAGGCCATAGGAGAATAGAAAGGAAAGAGAGGAGAGGCCGAGAGAGAGAAGGAAAGAAAGAGAAAGAAAGGAAAAAAGAAAGAAAGGAAAGAAAGGAGAGGGAGCGACCGAGTTAGAGAGGGAGAGAGGAAAAGGAAGAAAAAAAGAGAGAAAAGAGAGGGAGAAGCTCCCGGACGAGGAGGAGCTCGGGATCGAAGTCCTAGGGTCGGGATCACACGAAACAACCCGCAACGTAGCTCTCTACGGAATTAAGGTAGGTGAAGATCACCTACATATGTAAACAAGATTAGGAGTCGAGATTTTCTACGTGTTGCATGCCGTAAAATTTTATGTGATTGCATGATTTTGTGTTATATGCTACGTGATAATTTCGGCCATGCTTGGTTTTAAATTCGGCCATCTCTAATTTTGGGTGATCTAGGGAAATGAAAGCAATTAGGATTGGAAAGAAGAATTAGAATTTTGAGGGCAAGATTGGTTAGATTTGGAAAGTTCGGGTAATAGTGCAAATTAGGGTTGTTTAGGGTTTTTCTTCAATTTTCGGCCATGAGGGTTAAATTGTGCGAGGGGCAAAATTTTGGGTTATTTTGAGCCAATTTAGGAAATTTAGGGTGTGAGTAAAGATTTAAGAAAATTTGAGTCCTTGGATTAAATTTGGATTTTTTCTAAAGTTTGGGGACTAAATTAAAATTTTATAAAATTCGGGGGCTGAGATGTTAAATTCGGGCAAGGGAGGTTTTCACATAAGTTTAATACTCTTGGGGGAGATTTGAAACTTGGAAAAATATTCGGGTTATAAATAAAATTAAAAATCCGGATCTCTTAAATTAGGGTTTCTCAAACTCGGGGACCATATTTAAATACTTTTAAAACTCGGGAGTCAAGAGATATTTCGGTCAAGGGGTCCTATTAAAATAAATTTTTATGTTTTGGGTCAAATGTGAAATTTGAGAATAATATAATAAAATTCGGGTCTTTTAGACGTGAAAATTTGGGCTTTTAAAGGTGATCTCAAATTTACGGGTCTTAAAATGAAAAAGATTAAAATTTGGTCTTTTAGTGTAATTTCGAGAATGAGGGTGAGAGTTCGGGCCTAGAGTCTTACGACTCGGGCCATGAAGTATTCACACTTAGGTTTTCGGGTCGGGCCGAGATGGTATCTCGGACCGATATGTGATATAGGGATAATTGGAAAGTTAATTCAGATGTTGCATTTTATTTGCACGACATTTGCATACATGTGGTACGAAGAGGGGGACCGTGCGGAGTCACCGTGACACTGTATAGTGCCGATGAGTGGGGTACATTGTGACCGATTGTTGGTCATCGACTCGTATGAGTAGTGAGGTTAGGACTAAGGCACACTATATGTTTGTGTTGTGGGGAGTAGGCCTCCCGAGCTACTGACCCTTGTGGGGTGTGGGGCCACCCGAGCTACGGACCCTTGTGATTGTGATGTATTGCGCGCGTGTTGCCTTTTGTTCTAGCCTAGGGCCCTGATGTAATAGGTTGAGTCGAGATGTGATGAGATGCGAGAAAAGGGTCATGCATTTGTGAGGTGTGTCGGGATTGGGATGTGAGAGCACGTGCATTCATGCATATTTTCATCTACTGAGCAAAAGCTCAGGGTTTACGTGTGTAGGTCGAATGAGTCGGACGTTGAAATACGTCACGACTAGGCGGCTGATGGTGGTGACTCCACGGACTTTTGAGGGCGGCGCAATACATGAGACGAGACATGTGGAGTGTTTTAATTTATGTTTCGTGTTTTTATTTTTTGGGCTTCGGCCCAACGGACAAAAGTGTGTTTCGTAAAAATTGACTTTAAATGTTTATGTACTATTGTGTTTAAAAAGTTTTTATTAAATGGGCTTTCCGCTGCTTACGCTGCGTAAATCCGCCAAAATACGTATATAGGAAGTCGGGTCGTTACAATGCACAGGGTCTGCATTCAATCTGTTGTATCCCAGTCTCATGATGAAGGAATCAAATCTCTTATACCAACACCTTGGTGCCTGTTTGAGACCGTATAGAGATTTGTTCAACCTGCAAACCAAGTTCAGTTTTTCTTTGTCTTCAAAACCTTCCGGCTGGAGCATATAAATCTCTTCTTCAAGATCTCCATGAAGAAAAAGCCGTCTTCACATCTAGTTGCTCTAAATGTAGGTCGAATGTAGCACACATCGCCAGAAGTACCCGAACAGTCGTCAGTCGAACCACCGGTGAGAATATTTCATTGAAATCAATGTATTCTTTCTGAATGTAGCCTTTAACCACTAGTCGTGCACGAAATCGCTCTACTTGATCGTCACTGTTCCACTTTATTTTAAAGACCCATTTAGTGCCAATTGCCTTTCTTCCCTGAGGTAGTGTCACAAATTCCCAAGTCTTGTTTTTCCGTAGAGCTTCCATTTCTTCTTGCATTGCTGCCAACCATTGATCTGCATCTGGACTATCTGGTGCTTCTTGAAGAGTTGATGGATCTCCGTCATCAGTTAGAAGACAATATGCAACGTTACTGTCCATATCGTAATCTTCATGCCAGGATGGTGCGGCACTTTTGCGTGTGCCCCTTCTAAGTTCTGGCTCTGAAGATTCGCTTGGCCCTTCCTCGTGCTCTGGTACTATTTCAGAAGAATCTTGTTCCACGGACTTCCCTTTCACCTGAATCGTCATAGTTTCTGGGTTTTCCTTTGTAGTGCTATCATTTCCTCTGATTAGTTTATCTTCTAAGAAGATAACCTCCCTGCTGATGACAACCTTGTGGGCAGTGGGATCCCACAGGCGATAACCCTTCACACCATCAGCATACCCCAAGAACAAACACTTTCTGGACTTCGGATCTAGCTTTGTAGTTTCTGGGCGTTGTACATCACGTACACTTGACTTCCAAATACATGGAGTTTGGAATAATTCGCTGGCTTCCCGGTCCACATCCCCATCGGCGTCTTCTGATCAATTGCCGTTGAAGGCGATCGATTGATCACGTAGCATGCGGTGTTAACTGCTTCTGCCGGTATGATTTATCCAGACATGCAGTTTCCAACATGGCTCTTGTCCTTTCCAGTAGAGTCATGTTCATCCGCTCTGCCACTCCATTTTATTGTGGAGTATACGCCGTAGTGAAGTGCCTTTTGATGCCTTCCCTTTTGCAAAAGCTATCAAATTCCTTGCTAGTATATTCTCCTCCATTATTCGTCCTCAAACATTTGATCGTCTTTCCTATATCAAGTTCGACCCGAGCCTTGAAATTTTTTAGGGTAGCGAACACATCTCCCTTACTCTTGATGATATACACCCAACATCTTCGGAAGTAATCGTCGATGAATGACACAAAATAATTTCCTCCTTCTCGGGATGAAACCGGTGACTGTCATATATCAGAGTGAGCCAATTCTAGAATATCGTTGCCTCTAGAATTTGATGTGCTGAACTGTAGCCGATGCTGCTTATTTGCTACGCGATGCTCACAGAATGGTAGCGACACCTTCTTGAGACACGGAAGTAGATTTTGTCCCGCAAGAATTTTTATTCCTTGTTCCGACATATGCCCGAGCTTCTGATGCCATAGCATAGTGGATCTTTTGCTTGAATTTCCCGAAGCCCCAGGTACTTCCCCTTCTTGCACCGTCTCTCCCAACAGCATATACAAGTTTGCAGCGACCTTTTTAGCTTTTATGACTATAAGTGCTCCCCGGAATTTTCATTATTCCTCCTCGAACTTTGATTTCACAGCCAAGATCATCGAGTTGTCCCACAGACAATAAGTTTTTCTTTAGACCTTCCACGTGTCGCACTCCTTGAATAGTGCGAACTGCAACTTCATCCACACGGTTCCAATGCTTATGATCTCTAAGGCATTATCTTCACAACTGTACGCAGATCCTCCTAAGATAGGTTCGTAGTGGTTGAAGCAGTCTCTTCGAGGGGTCATATGGTAAGTTGCTCCCGAGTCAAGAAGCCATATCTCGTTGTACGCCTTCATGCTCTCTGTAGAGATAGCTGCTTCGCTACACAATACGTCACCACCTGATGCGTTTGCCAGATTTCCTTGTGGATTGGAATTCTTCAGGCTCCAACAATCCTTCTTCAAGTGACCCTTCTTTCCACAGTGGTAGCATTTCATATCCTTCTTCTTACTTCTTGATTTCCCCTGCCTTGACTGTGACTCCCACTTAAACCACGTTCCGTTGATCTTCCTCTCATCACCGTCAAAGCTTCGACCTGTTGCGAGCCTGCTTGCTGGTCCTCTTTGTTCTTTCGGCGATTTTCTTCTTTGAGAATTGCAGCTGCGATGTTATTGAAGACCAGATCTTTGTTGTTCATCAAGTTGATGATGAGTTGATCATACGAATCAGGCAGACTTTGAAGTAGAATTTCCACACATTCTTTAGCCTCCGTTTTATACCCCAAAGATGTTAGCTGAGAAAATAGAGTATTCAAGACGTTGAGATGCTCTGTCACCGAAGTAGATTCAGACATTCTCAAGGTGAACAATTTCTCTTCAAGAAAATTTTGTTATGTAACGACGTCGACTCGTACAAATTTGTTAGATGGTCCCATATCTCGTTTGCCGTTTTCTTTTCTTCGACACTAGACAATATCTCATCTGCTAGTTTGAGATTTGCGACAGCGCTCCCGTCCATCTCGTTCCATTTCTTTTAGTCTGTCACTGTGGCTGGTTTTCCGTCGATAGCCTCCAGACAGTCGTCTTTCCGCAAGATCGCCTTTATCTTTAATTTCATAGTGAGAAATTTCTCCCGTTGAACTTTTCGATATCGAATTTCGCTGCCAAAATTTCTGCTCAGTCGTGACTGATACCTCCGACGGGGTTGCAGCAGATAATTATTGAACTCGTACCGACTTGTTCGTCACCGTAACAAGGGCAGTATATCTATTATCTTCTGATGTGGAGGGTCCACGTTAATGGCAACCACAGAGCATACGATTAAATAGATATATAAAACCCAAACTAGGCTCTGATACCAATTGTTGGCGTGGCAGCGGACCCGATCGAATAATATAGCGGCTCTTGGAGCAATTAAAGATAAAATGTGGACACCGAGATTTAACGTGGAAAACCCCCAAACTAATCGGGGTAAAAGACCACAAGCAAGGAAGAAGAATTCACTATAGAGGAAAAATATAGGAGTTACAACCTCATAAAGGAGAAAACTCTCAATATCTCTCTTTATAGTCGGAGAAAATACCGACAAACTCTCTATTATTTTCTCTATCTCTCAATCCTTTTTCTCTCTGATGGGATGCGATCTATACTGATGGTTTGATTGGCCTTTTATAAGCAATAAGATGCATATGAACGAAGGAAAAGATTTCTCAGCATACCATTTGAATACGGCTGCTTTTGACCATTCAATAACACATGTGATTATTAGTTTTCCCTTTTGCCTTGTCATAGCCGACCATTCTGACACAGGAAACAATTATGAAGGGTATATGAGACATTTCATACTATTTCTTAATATCTGTGAAAAATTCTTAAACGAGCTCTATTTAGAATTAGATGTAGTAATAGAATAAGCATTTGCATTTATCTTAGTCACATATTAATTACTTACATGGGTTGTGTTGAACTACCTTTTGACTTTTGACCAACTCCGTCACTTGTATTTTCTTACCTACATTTTTGGATTGGTAATTGGGCTCATAGTTTGTGAAGAATTATTGACCCACTTTTCATTTCGCAAGTTATGATTGTAGGAGAAAATAAATAAACCATATCATACTGCACTACAAGTGGAATACTACTATTCAACACGTGAACGTGACACCACCGTTGATCATCATATATCTTCGATATATAAACCCAATGAATCGTCAATAATTTCAGAATATTAAGTGGGGGTGGGTCTTGGTGGGAACATTTGATTCAATGTAACATCAATTCTTCTCTTAATAGAAAGAAAATTTCATCAATCCCACATCACAAAGTCTCAACGAGAAAAGTCAGATCGAACAAGCCAAGACTTCTGGTGATAGTTATTTTCCTCAAAAAAGACAACCCAATAATGATTCCCATGATACAGTTATTGCTTGGAATCTACAATTCATTTTGCACTGCTTTTAGCCCAAACTTATTTATTTTGATGCAGAAAATCTTGTAGATTAACACATGGAACAAAAAACCAAGTAGTTGGTTGATATTTATTGGAAATTTAAAGGTTTTTAGTTATCTATATATTATTATGTATTTAATATATATATTTATATTGTCAACTATTACATAGTGTGCCAAGTATTTTTGCTATTGTTTATAACCTTCTTTCAAACGGTACTGAAAAGTAAGAAAATAGATCACACAAGCTAATTGTTTGGGGTATATATGAAACATTTCCCAAAATACAGAAAATAACATAGAAACATGAAAACCCTCGAATCAGGGAAGAAAAGACTAATACACAGAACCGATATGTCATCGAAAATTTATTGCCTGAAGATTATAATCTAATATAACCTGCCCTCAAACATACAATTATAAAGTAATTCAATCGCTAACCCTAACTCACACTCTTAAGTTAATTTTGATTGCGGTTTAATGTTAACCCCAAATATTTAAACCCTTCTTCTTGGTAAGAGAAATAAACCAACATGGTCCTTTTTTTTTTTTAAAACAAAAAAGGGTAAGAAATAAATTCGTAGAAGGCCAACACTAACCCAATCGAATTCAATGAAATTTTGGCTTCTTGTTCATTTCGTCTCTGTTCAATTCAATGAAAATTCATGGTCTATTAATATTATATCATTTTCCAGGTGAGGGACAATAAAGTACGGCCTTCTATTGTCGGTAATAGTAATTTCGTCAGTAATTTGGTTTATACGGCCAGAGCAATCCCACTCCATTATTTATATTATAATAATAACGTTGAATTATTTATTCTTGCAACTGTTTTTCTTTCTTGGTTGTCATATTTTTTTGACTCTAAAGTCTAACTAAACTAACATAATCCCCATCTCAAGGATGTGATTTCGGAGGAATTATGTATTTATATATAATAAACTTAATCAGCAATAGACATTAAACGAAAAAAGAAAAACAAGATGTGATTTTTCTTAAATATCATTCTTAATTAATTGAGTTGAAACCTCGTCGGTTCTTGCTCTATTAGGTTCGGTCTTTCAAGTACAACTGTCAAAGTTCATTTGTTCAACGCTACGCTTGAACTGGATGACCATATTAAGTAATAATTGAACTTTGTCTTATTTAGTAATATCATTATCTGTCCACTCCAAAACCCTAATCTAATTTCCTTTCTCTAGCTTCTCATTATTTATGTATACTTCCAGGAAGAGATAATGACACACATTATCTGAAAGAGGGTTTTCTCTCTAAATAAATCAAAGGGAGTGTAATGATTCAGAGTGACAGAAGAGAGTGAGCACAAGAAGGGCAATTGTTGTTCTCTATAATAAAAGAATTGCGTTTACGTGTGCTCACTGCTCTCTCTGTCATTCTTTCACTTTAGCTCCACGAATTTTCAGCAGAGAGTCAAAGAAAGATGTCTGAATGGTTTAGGCTTCTGTTCCGAGGGTATGTGTAATAATTAAGTAATCGCAGTCAAAAGGGAATGGTGATACAGTTGAGCTTAGATGACGACAAAAGGCACGCAATAGAGCAGGAAAAATGAGTGAATTCATTGGATCTACTTCTTAAGGTATGGTATGAGCCCTCAATCGCAGTCCCTTAATTCATGGGTAAGAAGTGCAGCCTTTCTTTATTGACTCAAAACTACTTTTTTTTTTTTTTGATCTTATCCTTAAAAATAATATAATAATAAAAAATGAATGAGCGTGACTTTTTATGATGGAAAGAATGTGAAGGCCGCCTCACTACCGTCGTGATTTAATGGACGGGAAGTTTTGTGGATTTGGGACACGAAATAACGTTTCATTTATTTGCTCCTTTTATTGTTCATTCTGCCAACGCTGCTCTCTTTGGCTAGTTCGTTTTGCGCTTTATTTGAACTGAATATCCTTTTTTGGCATGAAAATCAGTGGAAACTGTTTGATTCTATCTATAAGTAAGCAGACAATAGCTTCATATGATTACTTCAGAGAGTTATAATTCATGATGCCTTTATATATATACGACTTGCTTTTTGCTCTCTTGGATATCATTTACTTGAAAATATTATTCAGTTTCTTGCAACATCGTCTACGCTGAATGAGATATGGTAAAAGAGTGAGCAATCATCTGTTCTTTATGCCCCTTCTTTGAAATGAGAAACGAACTTTTAATTGGTTCAACGACTGTAAGAGTTTAAAGCAGTTTGTGGGACTACATTGTTGGATGATGTAATATAATCAAGAAAAGTAGATATATTTTATCTTCTACAAATAGTATTGTGATGTAAACTATATACATTCAACTAGTTATATTACTTCCTTTACTGATGGGCGAGGAATTTTAGTATTCTTGCGTAGGGTTTGGATTTTTATATTTTGACAACTAGATGATCGTTCTATTCTACCAAGAGATTATGAAAGCATGTCCCTTATTCAATGTCAAATTCAACACTTTTTGAGCGAATCTTGGACATTATTTTGGTTGCTTGAAATGAAGGAAGTATTACCATGATCGCTGTTCACTTGTTTTAAAACCTTGCAAAAAGGGCTTTTTGAGTTTCACTCATAATCTAGTGAACAATCAACATGGTTGACGTTTTCCCTCATAGTCTGATTTGGTCACCTCATTAGTACATAATAGTAAATTGGCCAAGGCACTATAGGCGATCGTTGTGAAAAATCGTCGCCTAAAGGGAGCGGACGGATGTTTTATTATTCTTATTTTTATTTTATCAGTTTCCGCGACAGTTGTTTCAAAACAACCGTCGCCTATTGTAATCAGAGATATTACGGGACAGATGTCCTTAAAAACTGTCGTGTATTACTTAACATTCCACGATGGTTGTTACTGTCAAACCGCCGCGTAAACTTTTATGCGATGGTTACGTGTAACGACCGTCTATATAATTGCCCACCTTCTTTCACACTGCTTTTTTCTTCATTCACAAAAAAACGAACGGCGACCGTCCGAGAACTTCCGGCGACTCCAGTCTATCCATCTCCTAGGTGATTCGACGCGGTAACTCTTGGATACGAGGTCAGTGGCCGATGACTGTTTAGCGATTCCCCTCAGCGATTAGGTATAGTTTTTTTCCTTTTTAACTCGTTTTTTTCGTGAATTGATGATTGGGGTATCCTATGTATATGGATTTAGCCGAAAATTGGGGTATCCTTTTTTATGTGGATTTAGTCGAAAATAGGGTTTTGGTCGCGGTTTGGTTAATTTTATGTCGATGTGGGTGCAATTTCGTGTAACCTATGTTGTTTCTTACTTAAATTTTGAGATTGGTGAATTTGGGGTGTTTATGTTTCGAAAATTAGGGTTTTGGTCACGGTTGGTTGAGTTTTGTCGATTTGGGTGCAATTTCGTGTAATCTATGTTGTTTCATACTTAAGTTTCGAAAATTGGGTGAATTTTGGTTATTTGGTTTTGAAATTAGGGGTTTGATCACGGTTTGGTTGCTTTTTTTGTCGATCTGGGTGCAATTTCGTGTAATCTATGTTGTGTTTTACTTCTATTTCGAAAATTTGGCGAATTGGGGCTAGTTTCGAAAATAAGGTTGTAGCTTTGAGTTATTTGTAAATTTATTTGACATAGTTTAGGCAATTGGAATGGATCGACGTTGGATGTGTAGTAAGCGAACAACGACCGAGTATTTGGCTGATGTTGAACAATTTATGAAATGTGTGGAAACTAATACGAGAAAAAAGAGAATCGAAGATTTCATGTTCCTACCGTAAATGTAATAACTTGAGATGGTGGAGTAGTGATCTTGTTCGAGACATTTGATAGTCATTGATTTTAAACCTGGGTACACTAATTGGATATGGCACGGTGAGGCTGTCGTCGCTGAAACTAGTTGTGCGGGGAAGGAACTAGTACAAGAGTGCCACTTAACCATGACGGCGATGTTGTAGCTGACAATTCATCTGACGACAATGAGCGTATTGAGGGGATGTTGCGAGATGTTCAAGAGGATTATGAAGAACGGCCTCCTATATTCGATCATCTAGTTAGGGGCAAAAATATTCCGTTGTACGACGGATGCTCATAATACATCAAATTGTCTGTCGTGTTCAAGCTGTTGAATGTGAAATCTAAATTTGGGGTTTCAGACAATTGTTTCTGAACGTTTTTAGATGCGAGCATGCTACCTAATGGTAATGAGCTTCCGACGTCGACTTACGAGGCAAAGAAGCTACCGTGCCCTCTGAATTCAGAATACCAAAAAATACATGCGTGCCCTAACGATTGCATACTGTATAGGGGCGCGTATGAATCTGTCGAAAGTGCCCGATTGTGAAACTTGGCGTTATAGCGAAAAGACGAAGTAGGCGGTGCTCCTGCTAAGGTTCTGTAGTACCTACCACTAGTTCGTAGATTAAAACGCATGTTCTGTAGTGCTGACGAAGCTAAAATGCTTAGATGGCGTGAGGAGGAAAGGAAAAAGATAAAAAATTAAGACATCCCGCAGATCCCCTCAATGGCCAAATATTGATTTGTTGTATCCTTCATTCGGAGGTGAATTGCGGAATCTCACTTTGCAGCGATGGGATAAGCACATTCGCTGATTTGAGCAGCCGTCATAGTACTTGACTGGTTCAGTTTTGTATCTACAATCTCCCATCATGGTTTACGATGAAAAGAAAATATATAATGTTGTCGTTGTTAATATCTGGTCCAAAGCAGTCTGGCCATGATATTGACGTCTACCTAGCTCCATAGATTGACGAACTAAAAATATTATGGTATAAGGTGTTGAAGTCTATGAAGCATACATAAAAACGAGGTTTACGTTACGGGCTGATATTCTGCACCATTAATGATTTTCCAGCTTATGGGAATTTGTCTGGCTACAGTGGTGAAAGGAAAGAAAACATATCCAATTTGTGGGGATAATACGGATAGTCAATGGTTAAACAACTGTAGAAAACACGTTTATATGGGCCATCAGAAATTCCATGCACGTACTCACGAATATTGTAACGACCCGACTTCCTATATACGTATTTTGGCGGATTTACGCAGCGTAATTTAATTTGTTCGAAATTCGACTCCACACATTCCGAATATTATTGAATTAATTCCGTATAAAAATTAGATCAAGCGAAGAAAAAGCTGCTACCACTTGTAACGGGAAAATCGAGACATCAAGCGCTAAGCTACTGTTAAAAGTACAGAATTGAGTAATATTGTCTCAAATATTACTGTTCCAGTTTGGTAAGAAGTGTAAACCATCAAAAGACGGCAATGGAAAAAAAGTCAATATTTTGGGAGCTAGCTTATTGGGACAATCTAGATGTTAGACATTGTATCGATATGATGCACGTGGAGAAGAATGTCTGTGATAGTGTCGTAGGTACTCTTTTGAATATGCTCGGTAAGACAAAAGATGGACTTAAAGTCAGACAAGACATGATCAAACTTGTAATGAGGCATGAGCTAACACCAATAGAAAAGGGAAAGAAGACTTTTCTTCCCCCGGATTGCTTTACATTTAGTAGGGCTGAAAGTTAAGTTTTCGCGAATGTCTTAAAGGTGTTAAAGTCCCATGCAGATACGCTAGTAACATACGAAGATATATCTCATTGAAGGACCTGAAGCTAGTGGGATACAAGTCTCATGACTGTCATGCATTGATGCAACATCTATTGTCGATTGCGATTCGGGGTATAATATTGTATCAATTAGTCAATGCATTTCAAAATTATGTTCTCTTTCAACGCAATATAATAAGGTTCTTGATCCCGAGGTGTTAGACGAGCTTCAAGCAGATGTCGTAATTACGTTGTGTCGGTTCGAAATGTTTTTTCCGCCATCTTTCTTCAATATCATGGTGCATCTCATCGTTCATTTGGTGCATTGAATTAAGATAGGTGGTCCAATGTATATGAGATATAGGTATCCGTTTGAACGATACATGAAGATCTTGAAGGCATATGTGAGAAATAAGTAAAGACCAGAGGGTAGCATTGTTGAAGGATACGTTGAGTTTTGTACATTATATATCTCAAGAAAGCAATAGGATTACCTACTTCTCGCCATGATGGACGATTGGGAGGCAGATCTTTGACGAAGCTAGTGTTTAGGATAGTTTCTAGAGAATTATGGGAGTCAGCTCATTTCTATTTGCGGCATATTCCTGAGGTGCACCCTTGTAGGGGAACCCGGGTGCACCGTGACGTAAGCCTAGGCGCAGCGGAATTTAAAAATTAGGTTACCCCTTGAGCCGGATCTACTCGGAAGCACATAATAGGGGTTAGGAGGAGTTACCCTTGGAGTGAAGATCCCTCGGTAGCTAACATACCGGCCTCGATACACGCAATCAAAGAGAGTCACGCCGACCCCGAGATGTACCCCGACCAAAACCACCTTGAGCATGACTAGTAAGGTGTTGGAAGGTTTATAGAGATGTAGGGTTGTGGGTAATTTCTCAAACTCACTCACACTTAAGTGTTTCAAGCTTTGAACTTGAAAACACTTAGTATTTTCTCTCAAACTAAAAAATTAGAGTAATATACACTTAAGCCACGAAATTCTAAGCCTTTGTATTTATTTTCAATCCTTGAAAATATTTTATTCCAAATAAAATGATATTTGTCTAAGACATGTAGGCCTAGGGTGAAATCACCCATTATACAATGTGATTAGCTTCCAAAACCTAACCACAATGACCTAAGATAAAGTTATCAAGGCTAGAGCTGTCAAACTAGCCCGCGACCCACGGGCCGCCCTGCCCCGCCCTGCCTATGAGGCGGGCTGGGCTGGGATTTTTAAGGCCCGCCAGAAGGCGGGCCGCGGGCTGGCCCGCCATATTTTGTTTATTAATTTATTTTATAAATTAAATATATATTTATTTAAATAGAGTAATTAATGATTTTATTTATAACTAATTATGCATGTATTAATTAATACATAACTAATGTATTTTTAATATTATAATTAAATAATTAATGATGCATTTATTAATTAATACATAATTAATATATATTTAAATATCATAATTATATAAATTATTCTTAATTAATTAACAAGTTTAAATAAAAAAGTTTAAAAAAAATTTCATGACGGGCGGGGGCGGGCTGGGCTTCAATTTTGAAGGCCCGCCACATGGCAGGCTAGCCCGCCCCGCCCCGCCGAACAGCGGGCTTTGACGGGCGGCGGGCCAGCCCGCTCCGGCCCGGCACATTGACAGCTCTAATCAAGGCCCCATGATCATTACATAAAGTTTTGGACGAAAAATGATGTCATAATAAGATTGCTGACACCAACACGGCCATAGACACGGCCATGTAGTTGGTTACTGTTCACCTACACAGCCATGTGTCAAGCCGTGTGGCTAGGCCAAAAGTTGCCAAGGTGGTTACTGTTCACCTCTACGGCCATGTGTCAAGCCACGTAGCTAGGCCGAAAGTTTCCAAGGTGGTTATTGTTAACCTACACGGCTATGTGTCAAGCCATGTAGCTAGGTCGATTGCCTTGTGCGTTTCTGGACATTTTTCGCTCGTTTTCGATCCTCTTTCGTTCGTTCAACTTGGATATCTTTATCCATGTTTAGATAGGTTCAAAAGATCATTTTATTAACGTCTCAAAGACTGTTAATAAAATGATACATCTCTATTTGCTAAGGTAATGTCTCAGTTCTCTTAGTTCGTCTCAACCCAGCACTGGGAGGAATCCAAGAGTTTGGTATTCACCTAGCCAATCCCATGTTACCAAATCGATCTCGTGTTGAGTACGGATTTTGATCAAATCATAATTCACGAACCGATTATAGATTCTCGTCATACGTATAGACCTTTCACTTATGTCCCGGTCGAGTAAGAGTCATGATTTATCAAACTCATTAATTCGACACTATGATAAATTCATGATATGAAATTACAAAACTACACTCCACGTCGTACGTGAGTTAGTTTATTGCTTTGGCCAGACTTCGTTATTTCTTATCACTAGTCATATGACACATATCTCGATAAATAACGAGAATGTGAATCCTTCACGAAGTCAATACCCAGTAGTTACACTTCTTTATCAAGACCGCATGTCGCGGCCGATCCATGTTCATCTCCGAACAATAAGGGCCTAGCAAACTAGTGACTAGTCAAGATATCAAAGTTAACTCTGTTACTGACACTTCAGTCTAAGGTCCACGTACACTATTATAATCAATCGATAGACCATTGACACTATGTGGCTACATGTGATCATATGATTAGAAGTCAGTATCCAAATGTAAGTTAATCCTTTGTCCAAATGTCAGTCCAAATGTAAGTTATGACATCTCACTTCCCAAGTGAATGATTGGCACAATCATATTAGATTCATCAACAAATAAGTCATGATTGATATCTAGCACCCACCCAACTAGAGTCTTAGACTTATGGATATATTTAACGTGCAAGGTTAATAGCTCATCGGTGCCTCTCTCTCATTTCATGAGAATCGGTGACTAAACTTGCTATATTTGGGTTTCATTTATTTCCCTTCTCATCGGATGCCTAATAAGAATATACGGTAAATAAATGGTTTGCCTATTGTAAAAACAATATTTAAAACCATATTTCGTTTCAAAGGTATTCAAATACAATATTGATTACTATGATAATACATTAATGTCTACGCGTGCCCTATTCATTCATCCTCGAATGGCATTCCGAGGGCACATCTCAATCTCCAGCATGCACTCAATGCCATGTACCATGACATCTCAACCCCATTTTGTCAAGGTGCTATCAAGCACAGCTTGTGAGAGAGGCTTGGTAAATGGGTTCACCACGTTATCCACAGAGGCTATCTTCTGCACGGCTATGTAGCATTGTTCAACGAATTCATGCAACACGTGGTATTTTCTTTCTATATGTTTGGACTTACTGTGAGACCTAGGTTCCTTGGCTTGTGCGACTGCTCCGCTATTGTCACACCACAATGGTAGCGGGCGGTCTATTATGCCTGGAACTACTTCAAGTTCTTCCAAGAAAGCTCATCCAAAGTCCTTCTTTTGCAGCTTCAGAAGCCGCGATGTACTCTGCCTCAGTGGTGAAATCTGCAGTGGTGCTTTGTTTTGTAACTCTTCCAAGACATTGCTCCACCATGAGCGTATAGACGAATCGGAAGTAGATTTTCGGTCATCCACGTCTGACTGGAAGTCCGAATAGGTATAACCGTCCACTTCTGATCCTCCATTCCCATAGAACAGTATCAGATCCTTAGTCCTTCTAAGGTATTTTAAGATATTCTTTACTGCAATTCAATGTTCCTTACTAGGGTTATACTGATATCGACTTACTACGCTCACAGTGTATGCAATGTCGGGACGCGTGCATAGCATTGCGTATATCAGACTAACTGCAGACGCATAGGGGACCCCAATCATATCCTTCCTGCCTGCTTTACTTTGAGAAGACATGGTTTTCGAGAGATGAGTCCCATGCCGCATTGGTAAGAACCCTCTCTTAGAATCATCCATCTTGTAACGCTTCATGATCTTTTCTAACTAGAGGGCTTGTGATAAACCTATCATTCTTTTCGCTCGATCTCTATAAAGGTGAATTCTCAATGTAGGTTGCTTCTATTAGGTCTTTCATCGAGAATTCATTCGAAAGCCAAGCTTTCTGTGACGCCCAGGGCCGATGAGGGCGAGGAGTGATCGCCGGTGCCAGAGAGGTGCACGGACAAGGAGCGGCTCCTGCAGGCTTCTAGGCGAAGGGGTACATGAACGAACCGATCCGACACCCAATGAGAGGGGATCCTGAGACTAACAATGTGTGGGCATGTCAGGCTAAGAATCATATAAGAGAATTGATAGTACTACTCATATCACCAAGGTCGACCTACCTTTTCGGGAGTCCATCCGAAAGAACTTCAAAGTTAAGCGTGCTTGACTTGAAGCAATCTTGGGATGGGTGATCCCCTGGGATGTTTGCCCAGGGTGCGTGTGAGCGAGGACGAAGCACGCTGAAAGGTTATATTGTGGTACAGTGGGGCCAGACTATCAGTCAGAGTGTGGTGGGCCCAGCCCCACGTGTCCCGGTAGGGACCGATGCTACAATGACATCCGGTATGGGACGGGTCGTTACAGGTGGTATCAGAGCACAACCTTTCGCAGTACGGTGCTGGTTTGGGGACGAACCAGACAGAAGCTGGTGGGCATGTGACGCCCGGGGCCGATGAGGGCGGGAGTGATCGCCGGTGCCAAAGAGGTGCACGGACAAGGAGCGGCTCCTAGCAGGCTTCTAGGCGAAGGGGTACATGAACGAACCGATCCGACACCCGAATGAGAGGGGATCCTGAGACTGACAATGTGTGGGCGTGTCAGGCTAAGAATCGTATAAGAGAATTGATAGTACTACTCATATCACCAAGGTCGACCTACCTTTTCGGGAGTCCATCCGAAAGAACTTCAAAGTTAAGCTTGCTTGACTTGAAGCAATCTTGGGATGGGTGACACCCTGGGACGTTTGCCCAGGGTACGTGTGAGCGAGGACGGAGCACGCTGAATGGTTATATTGTGCTACAATGGGGCCAGACTATCAGTTGGAGTGTGGTGGGCCCAACACCACGTGTCCCGGTAGGGATCGATGCTACAGTGATGCCCGTTATGGGACGGGTCGTTACACTTTCACTTCAGAGAGCACTCCAATATCATTTCCTATTAAAAGGATTCATAAACCGAAGATTCCAACTCCTAGAGGCTTGTTTAAGTCCATAAATGGACCTATTCAGTTTGCACACCTTATGAACATCTACTTGTGATGTAAAACCCTTGGGCTGCTCCATATAGATTTCCTCCTGGAGGAATCCATTTAGGAAAGTGGTTTTAACATCCATCTGTCAGATATCATAGTCATAGCGTGCTGCTATTGCAAGCAGAATTCGTATGGACTTTATTATTGCGACAGGAGAAAAGGTCTCCTCATGGTCAATGCCCTCTTTTTAACTATAACCTTTTGCTACTATCCTAGCTTTATAGGTTTCAACATGTCCATCAGATCCAACCTTTCTCTTATAGGTCCATTTGCACCCTATAGGTCTAAAACCTTCAGGTAAATCTACAAGAGTCCAAACCTTGTTTCTATACGTTGAGTCCATCTCTGCCTTCATAGCTT